>PVKV010000122.1:57735-100552 GCA_004027835.1 Alouatta palliata | reverse complement strand
ACTACAGGCGTGCGCCACCACACCCGGCTAATTTTTCTGTATTTTTAGTAGAGACGGGGTTTCACCGTGTTGGCCAGGATGGTCTCGATCTCTTGACCTCGTGATCAGCCCGCCTCGGCCTCCCAAAGTGCTGGGATTACAGGCATGAGCCACTGCAACTGGCCAAAATATCGCATTTTTTAATGAAACCTGCTGCCAGTACACTTGCTTTAAATTTTTATTCCAAATCCTCCTTTTTTTCATATCTCATCACCTAGCTAAATCTAAGCTCTGATTAGCCTGCATGGTTTTGTTTTGATCATAAAGCATATATTGACCATTTCTTTTTTTGCTTTAATCTGTATTTACCACACATACTTTTACTATGACCCTGAACAACTTTCCAACCATCTTCATTCAATTTCCTAATTAATAAAAAAATTCAGTACCAATGTCTGCTAACAATTTATCTTTCAAGCAAAAACCATTTATATTCTACTTACAAAAGTAAGAACATTCATAATCCCTATTGTAAATATACTACTAACAAGTCACAAAAATGCCTCACTAATTCACTCATTTTAAAATGTATACATTTATTCAACAAATATTTATTGATTCTCTGTTGCCTTTCAAATATTTTACTTGCCACTGGTAACAAATCATGAGCAGAAAGAAACATTGTCCTGACTTCATGGAACTTACAGTCAATGTACTAGTAGTCATCACACATTAACTAAATAGTTTCCAAAATTATCAGAATTAAAACCTGCACTACAGAAACCAATTAGTGTAATCTATCATTTCAACAGACTAAATAAGAAAAATTGAATGTTTCTATCAGTAGATGCAGAAAGTCATTTGACAAAACATGCATTCAAGACAAAAGTGTAGTAAACTATGGCTAGAGAGAAACTTTCTCAACTTAGTAAAGATTATCAACAAAAAACATATAAGTAACATCATACTCAATGATGAGAAACTAAAAACTTTTACACTAAATTAAGAACAAGGGAAGGCTAACCCCTCTCGCCCCTGCTTTTCAACATTGTACTTAAAGTCAAGGTCAATGCAGTAAGGTAAGACAAGAAAATATATATAAACTGGAAAAGAAGTGAAACTTTCTTTATTTAAAGGCAAAATGATTCTATATGTAGGAAATCCAAAAGAACCAACCAAAATAACTCCTAGAACTAATAGGAGTTTATAGCAAGGTTGCAAAATACAAAAGTTAATATACAAAAGTCAATTGCTCTTCTATATATTGGCAATGAACAAATGAAATTAAAAATTAATAACACAATATTATTTACATTAGCATTCTCCAAAGTGAATTATTTAGATTTAAAACTAAGAATAATATGTACAGTATATATATGAGAAAAATTATGAAATTCTGATGAAAGAAATAAAAAAAAGGAGAACTATTCCATGTGTATGGATAGGAAGACTCAATCTTGTCAAGAGATTAGTTCTTTCCTACTTGATATATACATATATTTAATTAAATTCCAATAAAAGTCCCAGCAAGTTATTTTGTGGATATTGACAAAATAGTTATAACATTTATATGGAGAAGAAAAAGGCCAAAAATAGTCAACACAATACTGAACGAGAACAAAATTGAAGCATTGACACTACTCAGTTTCAGAGTAGGGATCAGTATAACCAAGACAGTATAGCACTGACAAAAAAAAAAAAAAAAAAAAAAAAAAAAAAAAAAAAAAAAAAAAAAAAAAAAAAAAAAAAAAAAAAAAAAAAAAAAAAAAAAAAAAAAAAAAAAAAAGAAAAGAAAAGAAAAGAAAAGAAAAAAAGAAAAATGAATAGAGAGCCCAGAAATAGAGCTACATAAGTATAGTAAACTGATCTTTGACAAATGAACAAAACTAATGCAATGAAGCAAAGACAGTCCTTTCAACAACTGGTGTTGGAACTACTGGACGTGCAAATGCAAAAAAATATAAATAAAATACTTTAGACACAGACCTTACACTCCTTAACAAAAGTTCCTCGAAATAAATCACAGACCAAAATGTAAAGCACAAAACTATACAACTTTCAGGAGATAAAAAAAGCAAAAAAAAAGAAAATCTAGATGGCCTTGGGCTTGGTGATAACTTTATATTTCAAGAGCACGATCTATGGAGAAAAGAATTGATAAGCTAGACTTTATTAAAATAAAATTAAAAAAATCCTGCTCTGTGAAATATACTGTTAGGAGAATAAAATGACAGACTAGTTGAAAATATTTGCAAAAAATATGATAAGGAATTATTATTATAAAATACATAAAGCACTCTTAAAACTCAACAATAAAAAAGCAAAAACAACAAAATTCTTAAAAGCTACAAATCTTACTGGACTTCTTACAAAGAAGATATACACATACAAATAGTATATTAAAATTTGTTTCACATCACATATCATGAAGGAAAAGCAAATTAAAACAATAATGGGATACCTGTACACACCTGTTGCAATGGCTCTAATCCAGAACACTGACAACAACAAATGCTGGTGAGGATTTCAAGCAACAAGAACACTCATTCATCTCTGGTAGGAGTAAAAACTGGCAAAGCCACTATGGAAAGCCATTTGACAGTTTTCTACTAAACAAGCTCCATATGATCAAGAAATTACAATGTTTGGTATTTACCCAAAGGAGGTTAAAATAGGTGTCCAGGAAAAGTGATATTCAACCTATAATTATGTTTAAAATTGGAAATATTACTAAAACAGAGAGACAGATACATTAAAAAATTAATTTCTGTGTTTGAAATATTATTTTAACGTATCGTCTCATCTTTTGGCTAAGATTTTTATGTTGTCTTTTTTCAACATTGGGGTTTACACTGTTCACACTGTGTGCTACACTTTTTTCATTTAAAGAATGTCATGAGCATTCATTCCTCATCTCATCAAATATTATTTTTATTTTGTTATCTCTGTCACTATTATCTTAACTAAAATGTATAAAGGCTTTTTGGTTTTGTTCTTGAACTTCTTTCTGTGTACTGCAGAAATTGTATAATACCCTAAAGTTCTTTCAGAGGGAGAGCAACTACACCTGGGGGAAACAAGGGGAATTAGAGAGACACCTGGAGATGTTTTAAATGTGCATTTTCTTAATAATTAACACATCACACATCTAGTTAGCATCTCATAAATAATCATAGAGTGTGTATTTAATGAATCATTTTACTTTGCACTGTCAGAGGTTAACAGGAAAGCAAAATGATTTGCTTATTTTAAAAGTGAGATGCGGTGTTGTTCTTTGCGTATACTATGACTAAAAAGTAATGAAATGCAGTAAATAAGCGTCCATCATACTAGTTTTAAAAACACTGATAGCAATAGATACATAGCTATGCATATCTGTCATATCTGTCAAAACACCTGTATTTAAATATGTCAGAAAATAGCTATCTATATACATTTATGTTATGGCAAGCATTTGAATATGCATGTTCAGTATAATTGTATATTTCCTTTTTGATCTAAGCCTTTCTGCCAAAATCTTGTCCCAAGTTGCATTTTGATGGTATGCACATTTTCCTCTTCTAATCTATAAGTGTATTGTGAAACAGGGATCATCAGTATTTGCCTCTTCAAAGGGTCTTTTTAAACTCCCCATCTCTTTTGACTATGTTTAAAATATTTCTTTTATTAATGAGATCAATTTGAAAACAATTTTCTAGCATCTACTGCCGTATAAAATGGGTTAAAACAGCAACAATGTATGATTCTCATCATTCTAAAGTTGTATGGGCAGTTTCAGGGATTCAGAAGATATTCCAGCCCAATTTCTCTGTGCTTTGGCATCCTCGTCTGTAATTTGAAGAGTTTGCAGTCTTGTGTAATGTCAAATAATATGACATTGGAACAGTCAACATTTCTATGCATTTTACAATTTAAAAAAAATCACATTTACTGTACTGTTTGATTCTTAAAAACCATGGGTTAATATGCAAACTCTGAATGTGAAAACACAATTTTCTGTTCTATAAAATTTGCCCTTAATTATGAGATTATGACAGGTCTAAACTGGAAATCGAATTCAAGCAGCAAGATGCCTTGTGAAAAGGGTCGTTTTCATACTACCTAAATGTTTAAAATATATTCATTGTTGATTAACATTTCTACATTTTTTTCTCATGTTCATTGCCTTTCAAATTCTTTTCTTCTTTCCCTTATTCAGTGTTTTTCATAATTTGTTGTATTATTGATTTACTGACACTCTAAGTCAGTGAATATTTATTAGGTGGCTTTATCATTTAGAAATTGTGCAAGATACATGAGACAAAATAGTGAGCAAAAGCAGGAATGGCCCTTATCCTATTAGAGCTTACTATTTAATATAGAAGAGACCAAAATCAAATATTGAATCATACAAGGGCAACTATAATACATTTCTATAAAAATAAGCACATGTTGCATTGTAAGCCATGTATCGGAAGACAGTGAAGACCATCTTAGTCCCTAATAACTGAAATGAAATACAGACGTAATTAACTAAAACATGTGACAAGTCCTCTTCAAAATATTTCAATATTTTTATCATTTAAACTTTACAAAAAATGCCCAGAAACAGAGTATAGAGAAAATGTCTCTATTTCACACACACACACACATTCCCCACCGCCAAAAAACAAAACAAAACAAACAACAACAATAACAAAAACAAGGCTACAAGACAATTTAAAAGAAAACTTGCTTTATATTCATTATGCCTTACTTCAAAAACTACATATTTCATTGACACCACAGCTTCTTTGGGAGTGGAAAGTTGAAGCAAATAGACCCAGATAGCCAGAGCGCACAGTCATGGCTGTGCGGACTTCGGGGTTGGGTAATTGCTGTGGGAAGCTGTGCTGTGCATTAGAGGATGTTCAGCAGCATCCTTGGCTTTTCCCCACTGGATGCCAGTAGCACTCCCTTCCCCAGTGGTGATAATCAAAGTTGTCTCCAGATACTGACAATTCTCTTAGTGGGGGCTGGAGGGTGGATGAGTATAAAATTCTCTCCAATTAAAGACTCATGCTATAGAATAACCTTAAGTGTTTTGTTTTTGTTTCTGCTTTGTTTAAACATGGTTTAATGAATAGATGAACAAAGAAGCAATTCAATATACGTGCTGGGGCTCCTTATGTAAAACAAAAAAAAAAAAAAAGAAAAGCATTGCAGCACTTTTCAAAATAGCAAAAACATGGAATCAACCAAAATGTCCATCAGTGATAGACTGGGTAAAGAAAATGTGCTAATGTACACCATGGAATACTACACAGCCATAAAAAGGAACAAGATTATGTCCTTTGCAGTGACATGGATGGAGCTAAAAGCCATTTCAACCAGCAAACTAATATAGGAACAAAAAACCAAATACCACATGTTCTCACTTTTAAGTGTGAACTGAACAATGAGAACACAGGGAGGGAACAACACACACTGGGCCTGCTTGGGGAATTAGGGGAAGGAGAGCATTGGGATAAATAGCTAATGCATGTGGGCTTATTACCTAGGTAATGGGTTGATAGGTGCAGCAAACTGCCATTGCACTCATTTACTTATGTAACAAACCTGCATGTCCTGCACATGTATCCTAGAATTTAAAATTAAATTAACAAAAAGATAAAAAGAACAGAAAAGGATGAACATGATCACTTGCTCCATGTTTTTGTCCTGTAAATTCTTTTAGATCCAAAGCCTAGTTAGAATGCAGCATACAAAAAGCCTGAGCTCGGTTTTATGTTGGATGTTGGGTGAACAGCCATGCCATTATTTCCATAATTAATCAGTGTCTGCCATTTTAACTCAAACTTAACAAAAAGTATTCAGGTTCGGTAATGTTTTGTGAATCATCATTCTTGCCACTGAGCAACTGGCCATGGCTAAGCTGACAAACAACAGAGAAAGGTAAAAGCATAGAAATCTAGCAGCAAATTTGATGAGACAAAAAAATTCATGTCCTTTGCAGTGACATGGATGGAGCTTAAATTAAATTGTTCAAAATGAATTAAATTAAATTGTTTAAAATTGTAGAATGCATTAAACTATACTGATATTTTGAACAAATATTTCTATTTTGCGTAAGTAATACCACTGACAATAAAGAATAATTTGTAATCATGTTGCAAGTTTATTTCAAAGATGTGTATGTTTTCATGTATGTTTGCAAGTGCTGGAGAACATGGTATATAGCTTTCAGTCCTATGACCCACTCATCAGAAGAAAACAGGAAAGCTAGTAAGTAAGAAACACACAAGGTTGTCATTCAGTGGTGGCAAGCAAGCTAAATGCTCGTTACCCTAAAGTAATGCCTGTAGTGTTACTTTCTCAGTCTCTTCTTTCTCCTCTTCATGAATTTGAAATCTCGGTTGTATAATGGCTTAATACTTCTTTTGAAGAAAAAGAAATGATGTCTTGTCAGTTATATTTCCTCCTACAAAACAAAACTCACTTTCATAGTTAAAAAAGGAGTTGAAGAATGCGAATTTCAAAATTGTTTTATGTAATGAAAATCTTGAACATTTATCATTCTTAGATAATGGGAAGTAATAACATACCTCCTGAAAACAGATGATTCAACATAATCACATTTACATTAGATAGAGGTCACAGAAAATAAATCTCAGCATTTGTCAGTGTTGCATACCACATAGCCATATTTCATTAGATATTGTCGAAGGCCTAGAAAGCTGCCAATCATATTAACAATTAACTTCTTTTAAAAGCCATTCAACTGAGTTTAATCATGACTAAGTGTGTTTGAACTGAAGGAACATTAAATATGCAAATGCTTCTTGGCAGTCTTTTCAGAGTCTGTGGTGAGCAACAGTGCCTGCTTAACAAGAGGAAACCATTTAATGTATCCCAAAAAATAAAATAAATTAATATGCAAATTTTATTGCATTCAATAAAGATAATTTTTAATTTTCTTGGCAGAAAAAAAAATAACAAAAGAAAATGCCCATTTCTTATTGGCCAAGCAAGTAGATTAATTACACTATCATTTGCCTCAAGCCAAGAACTTCAACGATAGTCTAGATTCTTCTGTTTAGTTCTTGTTCACCACTGCAAAAAGTTAAACTAGACTAAATATCACAAATTCAGTACATGTTGCTTACTATCTACTTTTTTCTTCCTTCCCTTGCACTACTAGTTTTATGGTTTAGGCTTTCAATAACCTTCTTTGGGGCTTCTGTCATAAAACGATTGGATTTTTATTCCTTCAAGTTCTTTTTCTTAATCCATTTCCCCAATGTGAAAAATGAGTCTAAACCTGGTTTTGCTCTGAAGTGTGTGTGTCTAAAACTGTGCCCTGAAGAAGCCTACAGGTTGGAGAAGATGTTTCTGGGACAGTGAGAGGGAGTTTTCATGTAGTGGTGATATTGGAAACGGGAGGGAGGTGACAGACTTTCAGAGAAGAGATTAACAGTCTCCACTCAACATCAACAACAGCCTCACTATTATATTTTCCCTTGAAAATGTTTTAAGCAAATGGTTCTATAGCAAGCAATTATTATTATCATTACCAATAATCTAAAAATAAACACTAACTTTTTTTTTTTATTCTGTTCTTAATCCTAACTGATTTCCAGTCTCTCTTTATTAAGCAGGAGTGGAGGGGATCACAGTTCTTCAACACACACTCCCCAGTGCTCCACATGCCTTTGGTACTTCATTTTTAAACAGCTTAGAATACAAGTTAATGTTTTTCATATCTTTACCTTTGAACTCAGTATTCCCATTAACCATAGATAGCAAATGTACACATCTTCTGTTGCTGTGTATACTCAGATGGCTTCTGTGCATACTTCTGAACCTAGGTAGTAATGAATTCATCACTTACTTTTTTTCAGGAGGCTTTCCTTCTCCATGTAGACAAGGTGAATCACTGTCTCTCTCTTCAGTTCCCTTGTGTTTTTAAAAAAGGTATTGATGTCCTTAGCAATGCTTTACCACGAATTTCTTTATCTTTTTCTTTATAGTAAGCATTTCATAAAAATCTCATATATTAGAACTTTATTAAATTCAGTATGTGGCTAGTTTGGATCAGCTTGTGTTCTAGAATAAGATGGCTTCAGACTCATCTTTATTCTTGACCACTGGATGACCCTTAGAGCAGAAGGAAAGATAATTCCAGAAATCTTTCAGTCAGTGTTCTACTACCTACCTGCAAGTGATGACATTCAACAGAGGCTTACTTTTGTGCCAGAAAGCTTGAGAGATTCCTGTTGGATATCAGCTATTTATAAACTAGCAGTCTTATCAAAAAGTATGCTGAATCTATCTTAGTAACTGCTTAACATAGTTACATTCTTATACAGTTAAAATAATATAATCATAGAAACAATTAATGTACTATAACTGATGTTGGGGAAAAACCATTTTCTAGCCTCTCAATCATGCTGGATGTGTTGTACTGTAATCAGTGTTATCATTAAATTCATGTCGAGGGTAGGGTTATTTTGCATTCTTCTGAGATATTCGTCTCATCTTCCCTCTCCTTACTACAATTTTGGATAATACCCTTCTTGGATTGTAGAAACGTTATATCAAATTTATGCTATAGGAGGGGCCAATTTTAGCAAAACAGAAGAGTTTTTCTTACTAAAAATCATGTTTTAGGAAACTGGAGGATCTAGAAATCCTTCTTTTCTTTTCTTTTTTTTTTTTTTTAATATACTTTAAGTTCTGGGGTACATGCGCAGATCGTGCAGGATTGTTCCACAGGTATACACATGCCATGGTGGTTTGCTGCCTCCATCCCCCTGTCACCTACCTTAGTTATTTCTCCTAATGTTATCTCTCCCCAATCCCCGCACCCCCTGCTATCCCTCCCCTAGCTCCCCACATCCTCCAACAGGCCCCAGTGTGTAATGTTCCCCTCCCTGTGTCCATGTGTTCTCATTGTTCAACAAAGACCTTATCCAAAAGTCACCAGCTTCAAAGATCAAAGGTAGATAAATTCATGAAGTTGGGAAATCCTTCTTTTCATCTCCCATCAAAGAGAAAACCAGATGAAACCAACTGACTGAAAATAAAAACCCATGGCTGAGGGTACAAGGTGATGCAAAAGGTGATGCCAAAAGGCATGTAGTGGATGGAGTAGGAGGGTATTAAGAAGAAACAAGAGAGTAGCCCTGGCATCAGGGAGTCTACAGTGTTCATATGAATTAGTGTGTAGATGATTCCATTAGCGATACAATGACAGAAGCAAGGAACCTTCTTACATTACATTTTGAATTGTGTCTTTGTGTTATTGTCCAGTAATTACATTTTCCTCCTGGCAACAGAATGTACCTTCTATCTATTGCATAACTAAGCAGTTTTAGAGAACACATTAATGGAAAAGATAGCCATAAGAAGCCAAAAATAAACTCTGTGAGTTCTACTTTTCAATGAACATATTCAAACTCATTCCTAAGTGCTTACGTAATTCAAAACGTAGTTGAAATTTTCAGACTGTACATATATCACCACACTATATATTCTTATATATAAAAACTATTATGCATAATGATTAGTTAAAAATAAAAACTGTTTAGAATTACTGGTTGGACAATTATCCAATAATTTTACTCAGTAGAGACAGGCAATATTACTTAGAATTTTAAAAAATTATCTTCTTTTTAAGAAAAATGATAAAACTTTACACTTTTTGCAAGGAGTAGTCTCTAGAGATTTTATACCTCATCTGTAGTAAATGTGCTCTTTTTTCCTTGCCTTTAAAACATGAGAAGGAATACAGGAATCATTGGTTCACTGATTAGTACAAGCAATGGACCCACATTATTCCTAAAATCAGTTCTCTGAAAGGCTTTTATTGGTGGTCATTATTTGATCACAGATGAATTTCTTAGCTATTTGGCCATCACTAGCTATCTTAAACTAGGACAGATATGGAGTCATGTACAAATGCACCCCCACAATGGAAACAAGAAAAGCCATGTGGTCTAGGGACAATCCATTCCTATCCTACATCAAGACTACCCATAAGCAGAGGAACCCATCTTATAGGCCATATAGCTAGGCCATGTATCTGTATGCTAAAATGCACAAATTCAGAGATGTCATCTTACGGCTGGCTAGGCAGAGTATTTATTTAGAAATGGAGTCTGGAAAACAGTTCACCTTACCCTCTAGAAATAAACTAAGCTTTTACATGGCATGAATATAGACCTCACCTAAAGGAGGCAACCTTTCTGTTAAACACATCTGCATTTTCTTAAAAGGTCCTTTACTATTAAGAGGTTCTAGAAATTCTATGGGCTTCCCACTGGTTGTAACAGTCTACATAGTAAGTAAATTGATAACAAACTAATACAGGAACAGAAAATCAAATACAATATGTTCTCACTTACAAGTGGAAGCTAAATGATGAGAGGACATGGACACATAGAGGGGAACAACACACACTGGAGTGTTTCAGAGCTGAAGAGTAAGAAGAGGGAGAGGATCAGGAAAAATAACGAATAGGTTCTAGGTTTAATGCCTGGGTGATGAAATAATCTGTAAAACAACCTTTCATGACATAAGTTTACCTATGTAACAAAACTTTACACATACCTCTGAACTTGAAATAAATGTTAAAAAAAAAAAAAAAGAAAATGTCCCACGTCTACAAATATTTGCAACTTTCCACTTTGCAGGTGATAGAGAGTGCCTTTATGACACTGTTTGAGAATCAATGTGCTTTGGAGGCAGGTAGGAAGAAGAGAGGTTAAAAAGAACTTCAGGAAAGATACGTTGATTAAATATTGATTGAACAATAATTTCAGTAACCACACACTTTAATCAATCAAAGACAAAATGGTGTTTGGCACTTTGTAGCCATCACAAATAGCTTTAAATATAATAACATAAAGTACATAGTATTTGATATATGTTGTTTTTTTTTAAATTGTAGTAATTTTAGTCTTAACTGGTGGGGCATTTAAGATGGATTGATGGTCCTGTCTTTAGTGCTAAATTGTGAAGGATTCAAAAACAGTGTGTCTTGACTCAGTAAAAATCTGCCGGATAGAGGAGGGATGCCTGCCACTGGGAAAAGAATAGGGGTCGTAGAACACAGTGTTGGCTGATACTAAACTGTGGTCTAATGAGTGGACCGACAGGCAATTTATTTACAGGAAGTATGGTGCTTTCTATGATGGAAACACGGTGGATGTAGACAAACGTAGTCCTGTTATACTGAGACACAGTGCAGAACCATGTCATGAGAAATTAATACGATATGTCTTGGAAACGTGGAACAGAACTCTCCATATCTGCTTTGAAGAGTCCAAGAAAGATATCATATCACAGGGAACTTTTCAGTGATTCTGGAAGGCAGGAACATAGCAGGTGGGGGTCATGAACTGGAGATAGACAGCCACACATGCAAAATCACGAAAATCAGAAAAAGAACTTGCATTTGGGAAAACTACAGACCAAGTGTGCTGCAGGATAAAGTGTAAGAAAGACTGTTAGAATTGAGTCTGGCTAGACAATAGCTGGATCATAAGATATACATAAGATACAAAATTCATCAATCATGTTAATGAATTTTAATTGTATCCTGTTGGTATTATTCTATCAAAGAAATATAAACTTGAAAGAACATGATTACACTTGATATTTCCACAGAATTTGTCAAATCAGCTTTGTTGGTGCCTCTCTCATTCCAGGCTTGGATTTTCAATTGGTACTCAATTCCTTTTACTCAGAGTCTCTTTCTGATTATGGTTTCTTGTGCCTGGATGGGACTTGGTTACTCACACACAGCACTTTGTTTAAGATCACAGAAAATAATCTGCCTTCCTCACCTTGATGTACTGTTCTGCTACTGAATGCACTCACTCATCCAATTCTCTCATCAGGCTGGTAATACTTTTTTTAGATGCATTCATCCCTCCACAAATGTCTTCCGTCTGGCTTGATTTTGAGATACCTTATTATGTACAGAATAGGTCTCTACTAAAAGTACCATCTTTATCACGGCACATTCTCAAAGCTTTCTGTGTGGGGCATACCATGAAAAACAAGAGTAGACAGAACAATTAATGAAAAGAACCCAAAGACTGAACTGCACAAATCAATTTTGTGCTTCCATTTCTTTTTCAATGTATCTTCATTTATATTTCAATACCCTTCTCAGCTTAATTTTAGAGAATATATTTTCATGTCAAAATCGTTTGAGATGGACCTAAATAAAAGTAAATGAAAATGAAGACTGCTCTTGCCACACAGCTTTACATATAGATTTTAAACTTGATGGCAATTTAAAGGCATTTCATCTTCATCATTTTTAATGGAACCCAGAACTATCAACTGGCAAAGATTCTTTTTGTTCTATCCTGTGGTTTTCATTTTGCTCTCTTTCTAATTGTGCTAGGAGTGGCAGAAAGAGTAGTGACATTAATGCCAGGCACACCTTCTCTTATCACCTTGGTGAGTTTGGGTAGGTTACTTGAATTTTTAAGCTATTTTCCCTGCTCTGCAATTCTAAAATGTTATTAATCATAGCTACCTCTTTGGGTTATTGTGCAGTTTCAGTAAAAATATAGGCAATATAAATAATACAGTGATGGCCACTATGTAGATGTTCAATTGGTACATTTTAGATATTTTGAGGACAGATGGCCGATTTAGTAATCTGTGAATATTTACAAAATCTGGAAGAAATTGTTCAACTATTATTTGAGACAGTCATGAGGAGAAGCTATAGTGAAAAGGAAGCATGTTTTGTCACGAACATAGAGGTGTATGTGTATGAAAATAGAGAAGACATCATGATAGGCAAGTATAACAAAGCCAATTTTAGTTCACTGTTTCAGAAATATTTACAACAATCAGGTGTTCAATTAATGGATGAAAAACTAGATAAACGGAGAAAACAGAAATGCAAAATAGCAATAAGGCACAAGTTGGCTGAAATTTAGAATTTGTTTGTTCCAGTTCTGTCCTGGGCTTCACTTGAGGAAATGGTGCTGAGTTCTCTATATACTAACAAGTAAGTCTGTGTGCCTGTGAATTTGGCCTTATCACAAATACAGTGTGTGTCCTGAAAGCAACAAAGGACTAGATTCCATTTCTTTCAGTGAGGCATTTTGGAAAGGTTTTCTCTTACCTTCAGGAGGAAATTCACATATTTTATTTCATTTTAGCAACACAGAGAAACCTTTCCAGGTCAGGTGAGTCCCCTGAGGAAATGCAGTGGTAATGGAAATGCTCTTGTGCATCAATCTTCGTAAATATTTGTTTTTGTGGTTTATGATGTGTTTAGTGTTTCCAGGCTATATGAAATCAAATTATAATTTGAAACATATTTTCACAAAAATTGTCTCTAAGTTATAATAAATTATCAGAAACTTGCTTATGTGAAAATGCAATTCTCTCTATTCCTACAAGTTGTTAGACATTGATTTATATTTCCCTGTTCAATGAGGATGAAGATAGGGGAAAAGCCTGTATCATGTGCTTATCATGGAACTGATCTCTCAATAGATATGCTTCTTACATTAATTACTTTATTTAATCCTCACAACAAAACTTTGAGACCAAGTGATATTGCCAATTTATAGGAAAATAAAAACAAATAATTAAGAAGGTTAATTAATGCAAGTACCTCAATAGCTGTGGTTGACACTGAAAATTAGCCATGTCTCAATTGAAGAATTCTCACAAAGGTCTTACAGTGACTCAACAAACCCTTGAAAAGCACACAGGTTTTGGGAGTAATAAAATATGGCTTATAATAAGCCTTGACTTCAAGAGGATTTCAGTCCACTAATGAAAATGATTTCTCCTTCCCTCTGAATTTTGAGAAGCCAAATTGAAATTTGATTTTAAATTTATAAAAGCATGTTTTCTTTACAATAATTTATAATAAATAAAGTATTAATGTGCAAATATAATACAAAGTTTGCTTCCAATATATATTCCAGACATTTATTTACATTTTTTAGTATGCTTTACTTTCTGGGATACATGTGCAGAATGTGAAGGTTTGTTATGTAGGGTTGCATGTGCCATCATCGCTTGCTGCACCCATCAATCCATCACCTACATTAAGTATTTCTCCTAATGCTAACCCTCCTTTTGCCCTCCCCCACCCCACAATGGGCCCCGGTGTGTGATGTTCCCCTCCCTGTGTCCATATGTTCTCATTGTTCAATTCCTGCTTATGAGTGAGAACATGAGGTGTCTGGTTTTATGTTCCTGTGTTAATTTGCTGAAAATAATGGTTTCCAGCTTCATCCATGTCCCTGTAAAGGACATGAACTCATTCTTTTTTATGGAAGCATACTATTCCATGGTGTATATGTGCCACATTTTATTTATCCATTCTATCACTTATGGGCATTTGAGTTGGTTCCAAGTCTTTGCTGTTGTGAATAGTGCTGCAATGAACATACATGTGCATATGTCTTTATAGTACAATTATTTATAATCCTTTCAGTATATATTCAGTAATGGGATTGCTCAGTCAAATGGCATTTCTAGTTTTAGATCCTTGAGGAATCACCACACTGTCTTCCCCAGTGGGTGAACTAATTTACACTCCTACCAACAGTTTAAAAGCATTCCAATTTCTCCACATCTTCTCCAGCATCTGTTGTTTCCTGACTTTTTAATGATCACTATTTTAACTTGCGTGAGATGGTTTTACATATTTTAACTTCATGTGGTATTATATTTGATAAAGTATAAGAACAATTATATGTATATATGTATGCATATATATGTGTGTATGTATAAAAACATATAATTCAGGATCATATGAAATAAGCTACTTAAACAAATCTTTCTCATATAAGTGGCTTTTTATACAGTTCTAGTAGCAGTCAACAAAATAGTCAGGGATGATAAACACCATATGTCCACTGTAGTTTCAATAGATAGTTCTTCTGCTTCTCTAAGAGTGAGTGAGCAACTAGGACCAATAGTGCATGTCTCCTGTATGCAATTTAGTTCCTCAACTCAGCTTACCACCAAGCTCATCATTGTCTCCTCATGTTCAACTCCCTCTCCTGCCTTACCCAGTGTTATTATTGACATCTCCATTTCCAAAGTCACTTAGGGATCAGAGAAACATTCTATGCATTATGAAGAACAGAAAAATCCCCCATCAAGTAAGCCTTTGCCATGGCATGTTCTCTGCCTACAAAACACTTCTTAACAGCTACAACTTTTTGCCGTATTCCGGGTGACATGTGACTACTGTACCATGAGTTCCTGAGTTATTTGTCTAGAATAAGAGAAAATACTCTAAGAACAAACTGGAAGCAAGAGGAATGTGTGTGTGTGTGTGTGTGTATCTATATATAGATAGATAGATAGATAGATAGATAGATAGATAGATAGATAGATATACATATATATATATGGACACATTGAGTATAAGATATTTGGATTAATTTTTTTTCTGAAAAACAATAGGAAAATTATTAATATTAGAAGAAAGGAAATACTATCCATGTCCCAAATTGACTTCTCTGCCTTTGGACATCGTTTTTGTTTTTTCTTCTCCTTGAATTGCTTACTTCCTCACCTGCATTTTCTTTTCACCTGCATAAGTTATTTCAACTCTAACCATCATTGTAGCAAAATGCTCCTTCTCGATAATATTTTTTCCTTAGAAAGAATGAAATAAAATGATAATGTTATAATAGTTAATTATATTGCAGACTTGTAATGTTTTAGACACTATTCTAAGAGCAATGTAGATAGCTAATTTTCTATCTTTATTTAATTTTTACAGAAGTTTACTATAAAGTATGCATTATTCTTCCTATTGTTCCACATTAAAAAATGGAGACTCAGATGTGTTTTATGGGCTAAATTATGTCCCCTCAAAATTCATATGTTAAAGGCACCCTCATTACCTCAGAATGTGAGTGTATTTGAAGATAGGGTTTTAATGAGGTAATTAAGTCAAAATGAGGTAACTAAGGTGGGCTTTAGACTAATATGATGGTGTCCTTATAAGAAAAAATTATGACATAGAAACACAAATGTAAGATGATAGAAAGACACAGGAAAAAGACAGACATGTACAAGCCAAGAAGAGAGGCCTCAGAAGAAATCAACCCTGAAAGCACCTTGATCTTGGACTTCTAATCTCCCAAACTGTGGAAAAATATATTTCTGTTATTTAATTCACCCAGTCTATGGTGCTTTATTTTGGCATCCCTAGCAAATTCCTAGCAAATAGATGTAGCATAAATATTCCAGTACCACTACTGGTACAATGATAAAAGCCAGCACTAAAAGCTGAATAATCCATATCTTAATTCTGATGCAGGATACTTGGAGTGTCTCTTTTCTGGCCAGAAACCTCTGTGGCAGGTGATGCTTTTTGCCCAAGTTTTCTTGGGCCCATGTGGCTTGTTTTACTCACTCGGCCTGGCAGGTTATGCCCATCTTAAGCTACCAGCCTGAATCCCACACTGCCAAGGGTGAGTCAGACATGGTGCAGTAAGGGGTGTGTAAGCAAGCAAGCATGGGGTCTGGCCACTGTGCATAGTCAGGCATACCAACTGTTGCAGTGGGCAGGCAGCTCCAGGTGCCTACATGGGTGCCGATTCTCTGTGAGGTTGCAGCTGGACCATGTGTACCACAAGTAGTTTCCACAGCTGCCACTGGGGGATACAGTGGTTCCTGGAAGCTTGGAAACTCCAGGAACCACTGGACCCCCAAGAGGGAATCACAGTCCTAACTCAGGACTCTCAGATCTGGGCTTCCTGAAGGACTGTGACTCCTCTTCTTCTCGTCTCCCACAGTGTGGCAAACAAGGGGTCTCTTTTTGCCCTGTTTATGTTATAGCAATTTCAGCACTGCCATTTTGCAGGCCCTGAGTTCTTATCCTACATCCAAAAAAAATGAGGCATGTAGACAAGTGGAGGGTGAGCAAGGCAAAGAGGAGCTTTACTGAGTGGCAGAATAGCACAGAGAAACACTGGAGTGGGTAGCTCATCTCTGCAGCTGGTAGTCAGGCTGTGTGTCCCGCTCTCAGCAGAGATGAGGCCCTGGAGGCAGTGGCTCCTCTCTGCGGTCTGGCATCCCAACGACTGCTCAGCTCTGTCTGAGTGAGGAGCTTTTATGTGCTCAGAGGGGAGGAAGTGCATGCTGATTGGTCCATCAGTGGCCATGGGCAGGCACGGAAAAGGCACCACAATTTCCCATTACAGTCCATGGAACTGGTAGGCCAGTCACCACCCTTCAGGTCCTCCCTAGCCAGAAGGTGGAGCCTCACAGGGGACCCACCCCCATCCACCCAGCTTCCTGCTGCTGTTCATGGTGCCTGGGCTGGGATGAACTTTGCTTGGAGATCAGAGTGGATGCTGACAGTAGGGAGAATCCAGGCAGTGGGAGCAGGCACTTCCAAGCCTGTGAGGGCAGGGGGGATCTTCCTGGGCCTTCAAGAGTTCAGGGATGCCTGGGTCCCTAGCTGCAGTTTTAGGGGGCTGCAGCTGTACATGGGAGGGTGTGGCTCCTTCCTGCTCCCAGGATCCCACTGGCTCCGTGGAGCATACAGCTCTAGCTGCACCTCCCTGCTGCAGTCGATGGATGTGACAGCTGTGGCTGACCCTCTGCAAGAGCAGATGCCATCAATTCCATTTACTATACCATTGTAAGACCCCAAACTTCACCCTGCCTTTGAAATATGGCACTGATTTTTTTCTGTACCATTTCGTTGGTGTTGATACACTACAAAACCAGATAAAATTACATTAGATTATATAATCCAGGAGATGGATTATATTATCTTCTTATAGGGAGAAAATAAGGATTTTTGCATCTCTTAATTGTCTCTAGCCCTGTGCCTCATATATAGAAGCAGATAAAAGAATGTCTGAGTGAGCAATAAAACTATGCTAATATAAAAAAAATAACATGGGATTCCATGCCTTTTATTAGTCTCCTATATGAGGTTATATTAATATGAGCACATTTCCTTTCCTTTCTGATATTCTGATATTTTTACATCAATAGTTCTTAACCAAGGGAAACTAATGGACGTTTGGCATGGCAGGATTCATTTTTTATTGTCACAATTGGTGGTGTCACTGGAGAGAGTCTGGGGTGCTGAAAACATGCTATAATGAACAGAACAGCCACCCCACACCAAATAACTATATGGTCTCAAATATCAATAGTGCCAAGGATTTTAAAAAACTATTATTAATAGTTTATATACTATGTGTATAGGATAAGTACTATTTTTTCTATGGAATACTCTTAGGACAAGGTATATTCACTCACTCTGCAGACCACTGCATTCTTGCCAGGTACATATCCATGCTCATAGACATGGGTGAATGGAATTGTTCTCTTTGGGAGTCCTTTTCATTGATGGAGTATATTTCACATATGTATACACATATTCTGCGAGAAAGGTGAAGTACAGATTTCAGTTGAAAGTTACTTGTTTCTCGGAACAATTAGGTGTAATTCTGTAATGGTGTCCAAATTCTGTGGGAGGTGAAAATTTCTTCTTCTAGGGAAGCCATCTGTTTTCCCCTATGAAATGACTAATGATCTGAAGTTCCTGGACGTTCTGATCATGTTCTCAGTTCAATGAAGCAATCTGTGAAATTCACATGGGGATTGGCTCAGTAACAGGCTTTATAGCATTCTCTTCAGCTCCAGAAAAAAGGGTCAATGTCATATGCAGTTAGGCACTTTGAAAAACTTAACCAATGGATTTTTGCCTTTGATTCAGTTTCTTAGAATGTTAAGGAAGTAATAGTGATTGCAGACATTTCAGAGTCAATATGTAATCTCAACACAAATTGAGGACAGGAAACACAACCTACACTAATAAAATATTTTAAAAGTATGATCTCTGTTTTATTGAATTGAAACAGAATTTAGAGAGGTTAAATAATAGGTAAACATGAGAGAATCAAAATCTCAATCCCAGTTAATCTGATTTCATTCTTTTTAGTTAATGAAATCGCCTTTGCAAAAATTATAACTGATAAAATTATGACAATGAAAGAGATGTGACCTAATTGACTTTATCTTGCTTCCAACCTCCAAGTGTGCTTGTTCATTCCAGGACATAAACTGAACTAACTTTGGAAGAAACTTAGTATATAGTTTAACTTTGAAATAAACATGATAATAGCCCTCTATGAAAACAAACCCTCTTCCTGCCTAGGAACTAGACTGCCTTTGTAGGGCTAACAAATTAGGCACAAGACTAGAAATTATACTTTAGGAGTCATGAAACTGGAGGCTGCAAGATTCTGAACCTCCTCAAATTGCTTCTGGGGATAACATCACCATTTTAATACCTAAAATCAGTGCTTGAGATATTTTGCATATCCTGTACTTAATGGATTAGCTGGCACCACCCAGATCAATAAACTAGCTCATCTGGTCTTGGCAACCACCCAGGAACTGACTCAGTGGAAGAGGACAGATTTGACTCCCTATGATTTTATCTCTAACCCAACCATTCAGCATTCCCCACTTTTTGACCCCCTACTCACCAATTATCCTTAAAACCCCCAATCCCTGGGTTTTTGGGGAGATTGATTTGAGTAGTCACTCTGTCTGCCACCTGGCTTGCTAGACTTGCATCAGTTAAACTCTTTCTTTACTGGAATGCCATGGTCTCAATAAGTTAATGTTGTTCGTGCATTAGGGAGGAAGAACCCATCTGATGGTTACATTAAGTAGGAGAATTTGTTCTAAAGATGTATCAGAGATCATTCCTTAGAGATGTTCCTTTTCCCCTTGAAAGAGTCTTGGAAGAGTGTAGAGCACTTGGCATTCATGTGCTTGTATGTTATATACTCATCACTTAATTTACTCCTTGTATAAAATTTAAGAGATAAATATTATCTTTTTGGAAGGAAAGGGCCATAAATTACAGGCTTTTTTCTTGGTCATCACTCTATTCAAAGCACCTTGCACAGTGACTAGCATATAGTAGAAACTAAATTAGATTATTTATTGTCTAAATGAATGAGTGGAAGCATATAGGAGTAAAAGAAATTTGTCAAAGATTAATAAACAGTAAAAGTCTGCCAGCTTTCAAAGCTATGGTTGTTTGAACTCCTATGCCACGTGGAGAAAAATTGCTTATTGGAAAATAAAATAGAACTTGTATCAGTTAATTATTGTTAGGCATTCAACACCACCAATGCCTCATGACTCAAAATAACAATTCATTTAGCTTTCATTTTTGTGAATTGGCAATTTCGATTATGCTTAGCTGTGTTGTTTTTCTCATGTAAAGCTTCTGCAAATGTGTGTGGTCAACAATAAGTTAGATAGGTGGCTCTGTTGAATTTGGTATTACCCGTATGTGTAAGTTTGGGGCAGGAGAAAGAATGGAAGTGTGCAGACCTATTGCTGTCAAGATGTCCCCAACACTATATTCTATTACTCAGAACAAGTCATGAGACTGGGACAATTTTAAAGGGTGAAGAAGTACATTCCACCTCTTAATGGGAAAAACCTTAAAGTTACGTAGAAAGTGGGAGAGGATACAGGAAGGAGAATTATTGGGCCATTGCTGAAAATAAACAATTCCATAGGAGGAAACAAGAATACCAGTTAATATATTCTTCCTTATTTGTGGTTAATGATTTAGTAAATTAAACATAGGGTTATCTAATTGATTATTTGAAAAAGAGAACCGAACATTCAATTTTCCGAAGGAGTATGAAGACTCTTAATACAAATTTTCGTTCTTGGATTAACTATGTTCAGAAAGTTTGTATAATTAGTCGTTGGTCAAGAGCCAAAAATGGTTGCCATAGTTGGAAAAGTTGCAAGAAGCAGGTCAGATTTCAGAAGCACTAACTGCAAAAGCTCAATTATTTAAATCAAAAACCCAATGCAGATGATCAAATAAGTAGTTGACAGTATTTGATCTGGAGCACAGAGACCATCTGCTTTTCTATAAGCCAAAGCTTAGTAACAATGCAGAGTTCCATGTGCAGATTTAAAATTTAAATGCAGACTGCATTATCTGTCCTTAATTTGAATGCAATTCAGAGTCTAAATTTCTATAGAACACTGTGGATTATCTGCATAAGAACAAAAACCTCATAAAAAAAGTTTTCACTGATTTTTCTCCTCCTCAGATCTAAGTCTTGCCTTTTGTTATGAAAAAACAGGATGCCCAATATCAAACTGAAAAAGGTAACTGAGAAATTTAGTGCTTTCTTAATTGTTAACCTTTCTAAAGAGATTAGGAGTAACTCTTTTGGCTGGAAACAGAAAGATCTCTCTTCTCTCTCCTGTTTACCTTGTATCTCTCCCTTTTCTTCAGCATCCTCTCCCACTACCAAATAAATTTTTAACTGCTTTGTTATAATATCTACTTGTTTTAGAAAAGAAACAGTAACTTCCCTATTTCTCTGATATATTTAGCACTATTCATTCATTCATTCATTCATTCAGAGCGTTCATTCAGGCAAGGAAATATAAACACACATAATTTTTCCTCTCTGCACCAATCTCCCCATTTTACCAGTGGTGAATTTGTGTGGGTCTCCAGCAAACTTAATCCTTGCCTCCTTGCAGGAAAGAATTTGAGGGGCAGAAGGAGTTTTAAGGCAGAGGGAGAAACCAAGACAAGTTTTAGAACAGGAGTGAGAGATTATTAAACAGTTTTAAAGCAGGAGCAAAAGGAACCAAATTACACAAGGGAGAGGGACAAGCAGGTGTCTTGAGAGATTCAAGTGTCCAATTCAGCCCTGGACTTGGGGATTTATACACTGGCATGATTCTCAGGTTTATGTTTCTTCTCTTAGTTTTTCCCTTCAGGTGGGCTATCTGCATGTGCAGCAACTTACTGGCACTTGGGAGGGACCCAATGCACAGCGTCTTATTAAAGTTGTGTCCATGCTCACTTGAGGCATTTTCCTTTTACAAGTAGAGCGTTCCCAGAGGAAGGTCATATACTGATTAAAATCTGCCATTTTGCCTCTTAGTGTGCATGTTTATGCCTGCTTTCCCAAAGCCTAAGGTCTTATCAGGAAGTTGCTGATCACCAGCTTGATGGGTTTTCTACTGGGAGACTGTCTTTTCCTGGTGCCAGCTGTGATGAAATACCACCTTAGAGAGGCAGTTTAACAACTGCCTGACCATCACCTGGTGGTTGCCTGACATTTCTGGAAGAAAGGCCTCTCCTGCTATACTCATGTCTGCCTAACTACCTACTCTAATACCTACAATACTTAAATATACTGAATTGGGTTTTTTTTCAGTGGACTAGTAAGTCACAAAAAATTGATTTTTGATTCTAGGCCTCTGACGGAAAAATATTTACAAATAAATATATTTATGATTCCAAAAATTTGAGTAAAATATTCTTGCTTTCTGATAATTGCATGAAAGTAGTACGATTTTCATTTTGGGAAATTTTGAGAAGAAAAGAAAACAAAATGTTTGAAGCAAGAGGAAATATTGAATAAAACACACCAACATAGAGTGACTTTGAAATTTAAGATTTTTAAACAACATATATTTTCAATTTTTGGTATTCTGAGTTAAATGAGGTATAAATTTTTTATAGAAAGATTATTTAAAAATCCAGTTTTGTTTTTTTGTTTTTTGTCCAAAAATAAACCATTTATCTCTTCTTGCATCTTAGTAGTGGGTAAATAGTAAGGCTGTGTAGGAACAAAACATGAAGCTATTTGGAATTTTCAAGGATAGAGCAAGTCAGGCTTATACATTTCATGTATAAGCCTTCTCCCCATGAAATGTGAGTTATGACTTCTAGGCAAGACTCTGTGGTTCAATAGTAACATTGAAAAGGCATTCTAACATGGCTAGTTTCAGAGTGTCTATGACCTGAAGGGATTATATTACGATTCATTCACAATTACCACACAAATGAGGATATCTGACAATAAAACCTTTTTATACAAACAGCCATTGGTTTCACAAAAAAACATGCTTTACTGATGCTCCCATCCATATTTTCCTAAAACAATGTAAAAGGAATATCTAAGGATAAAAAATGGGTTAAAAAATCAGAGTTCATGTGTATTTTTTTAAGAAACTTAGGAAAAACTTCCAAATACTCAAAAATGTAACATACTAACAATCACAAAAGAGTCTAAGATAATCAAAAAGAAACGCTTTTAGAAAACAACTAGATATTATTTCAGTAGTCTAGAAATTATACTGAATCTATACACCCATGTAATAGGGCCTATTTGCCTGTATCTGTCACGATACAACTCTTCCCCAAGACCCTAGGAGCCAGTGGAAATTTTTGTGCTCTCTTAATTGCTGTTCCAGATAAGAGGTTTCCTCTCTTTTCCTGTATCTTTCCTACCAGATTTTACTTTAAAGATATGCCAGTGACAATGGTGAGGATGAGAGTCAGCGAGATTAGTGAATTATGCAATTTATTTCTTCTTCGCCTACTCCCAGATTGGTAAAAAGATTTCCTCCTGGAAAATCAGACTTCACTGCTGAAATTCTTACAATGAACTACATTAACAAGTGTTTTCGGAAGAATTCATACAAGTAAATTCACATGAACACTGTTTTTAGTCTAAGCTTAGAATACATTTCCAACTATTTAATAATTTGATGCTTCCAGGCCTTTAATTCAATTGCAAGTTGCGTATTTGTTCAATCAAGGTTATTCTTATGACAGTTTTAGATCATAAATTCAGGGCCAACTGAATGGTTGTTTAAAATGTTTTGTTTTTATGGCCACATATTATTTCATGACAGATTTACTAATGAAACTTAAGATTTGCCTTCAAAGCACTTAAAGGTATGAATAAATAAGATAATAATAAATATAATAAGATGTAACTCAACTTTAGCTAAGAGGAAAAAGAAGTTGAAGAAAGGGAAAAAAAAGAAGGAAGAAGAGGAGAAAGAAAAGAGGATGTCACGCCTTTTGCATGCTAATATTTTTTTGCTTTATATTTTCAAACTCTAATTTCTTTCTTTCCAACTCCTTAGCTTTGCTTTTTGTACTATTTTAATTTTTGATAATTCATATATTTATCTGTCACCTTAGATAAAATTTTCAAGTTAAATGTATTAATTAACTAACAAGGTTTTGGTACATCTCAAATTGGAAATAATATGGTCCAATTGCTCAGTGGGACACACTATTCATTTGTAACATTTAAAAGTGTCACAGTTAAATGGCACTAGCACATACATATATTATTGTCATGGAATTAATTATGATGAAGATTGATTTTGTGGGAGCAATAGACAAAAGATGGAGAACGTCTATGAAGAATCTAAAGATTTACGAACTCAAGTGTGGTATTAATGACATCATGAATACCATGATGTCATGATGGCCATGACATCATGAACATAAACTTCAGCAAGCAATTGCATGTACATACCTAATCCAGGATTCCTGTTATTGCAGATACATACCACAGTTTGTAGATGTGGCCTAGAAATGCACAGTTGTGAATTGATCACTATTTTTCAACAGTTTCAAAAAAAAAAAAAAAACCTTAGAGATTAAAATACACATCATATACTTTTGTTCTTACTTAGGCTTTAAAATGCCACAATTGACCGCATGTAATTTAATAACTCATTCTTAACATCAACCTGTCTCTTATTCATAGAACTGCTTTTGGAGCCAGTTCTATGTGGGCTGTAACTAGATTTATACAAATGCAATTTGCATGCTGGTCTGAGAGACCTGCCACTCCCTATGCTGATATATCCTTGTTGATGCTGATGTGTGGGGCACAGGGAAACCTTATTTTGCTTGTATATATATAAAAACCTAGAAGCAGAAGTTAATGTCCTATGATATCATTCTTTCCCATTCTTCCTCCTTTCCCAATAAACTAATCTATGAATTCTAGTAGCCAGTCATTCTTAGTGAACCATCTTTATTAGACAGACTCCTGTTGTCTCTTCTTTCTCCCCTTATTAAACTTGTCTCTGCTTCCTAATAGGCAATTGAATTTACTTTTATTTTTATTTTCTTCTCTTTTTCTGAGACAAGGTCTCAGTCTGTCCCTGGGGCTGAGTGTAGTGGTGTGATTACAGCTTAGCACAGCCTCAACCTCCTGGGCTTATGGGATCCTCCCACCTCAGCCTCCTGAGTAGCTGGGACTACAGACATACTACCACATCTGGCTAAATTTTGTATGTTTTGTAGAAATGGGATTTCGCCATGTTGTCCAGGCTGGCCTCAAACTCCTGGGCTCAAGCAATTGACGCTCCTTGGCCTCCTGAAATGCTAGGCTTGCAGGCCCGAGCTGCCAGGTCCTACCAACAATTATATTTCATTAGAAAACATCTCTTACAACTCAGCCACCATTCTCAAGTTTGCCACTCTAATGTAGGCATGTACCTACAACCAGACACTAAATGTATTTGATCGAATAATAACTAACATGATGTGCTGGTTCTTTAAAAGCTTAACTGACGTTGTTGAAAAATATATGCCCTTTGCCCAATAAAATTATGCGAGCATATGTGAAAGATAATTACCTTCAGAATTTAGAAGTTGAAGGAAACATGATCTGGTCTAAGATTCTATTAAATATTTAATATTTTTGGTCTGTTTAGTTTATTGACTACTCAAGAATTCAGTTTGCAGTTAAAAACACAGAACCTACAAATTTTAATAAATACTTGTGAAGCAATAGACTCCATTACTAGAGAAGACTTGTATCAGGGATAATTGAAGTGATTAAAGCAAAAAAGAAAAAAAGGAATTAATAATCCTATATGCTGTGAAATTACTCAATGACAGAGCCTTATGCCAAAAATTATCCAGACTAGATATTCAGTTTCCAAGATAAGTCACTCTTTACTATTCTTCCCTGTTTCTTCCAAAATCATCATATACATTTCATTCTAGGGCTGAAGCAAAACATTGTATTTTTCATGTTTGGTAATACTATAAATATTCATAACCACATATCTGTCAAAAAAAAAAAGCACTACAGAAAGTGTTTAAAACACAAAGGAGGAAAAATTTCTTGAGTGGTCCTTGAAGAAATCATACTACATGCTCCATGCAATTGTTCTAGCACTTAAGCTAAAATTCCTGACCTTCAATAAATAGTTTCTAGTTAATGAAGAATATTCAGACAAGAACAAAAGCATTCACTTTTGGAAAAATAAAAATGTTATTTTGCCTTCTCCCTTAGGAACTGTTTCTGACTGCAGAGTGATTTTGATCTGGCTTTTTTATAATTCAGATTTTTGTTGTGTTTTCAAATCACTTTTAAATGTCAAGTTTTTTGTTGTTGGGTTGTTTTGCTTTTCCCCTGTTTCATCTCTCTCTTTTTTGTTTTCCACATTTAGCAAAAACATTTTGTCGTAAAAACTTTCCCACCTAGTCAAAGTATCCTGAAGATTTTAAAAAAGTTGTCACAGAACTAATAAAGGCCCTGTGTTTTAATCAGCCCTCATCACAAAGAAGCACAACTTACATTTTGAAGTTTGGGTCTATAGGTACATCAGCATGTAGGCAGTAAGAATCTTAAAGCAGAGTAATAAGACATGGACCCTCCAAAAAAATTGTGTAACCTAGTCCTTCTTGTTTTTTTTTTTTTCTTTTTCTTTTTAAAAATGATACTTTAAGGTCTATTACCTGACTTTATTATGAGAGGTTTTGTTACATGACTTATTTCTCTAGATTTGTCAACCATAGACAATCTTCATAATTGTGTGAGATGTGAAAGAGCCCTGGAAATCAACCAATCTAAATAAAGCAGCTAAGGCATCGAGAGGTAAGGTAAATTGTCCATGAGCACATAGCTAGTTAGGCAAGATTGTCGTCTGTGGCTTCATTCTCAAATATAAGAAATGTTTCCCCAGAAACATCTGGAGCTTCCTTTAATGGTATTTAAATTATATGTCTGCAACAGGGAGTCTCGAATCACAATCTTGAAACCAAACATGATTTGTAAAGAGCTCATGATTACAAGACCAAAAAGACTACATTAATATGACATCAGCTCATTAATTTGTACCTTCATTCCTGCCCTCCTGCAATTTAAAAATAGCTTCACTGATTATGGAAAGGTTTTCTTCCTTTTGCAAAGAAACAAAAAAACCAAAAGTAGCATAATTGAATTTTTCAATGTTATCTTTGATGAACATTTAGAAGCTCAGAATCAAATCTTACTTGGGAAAATTTGAAATTCATCTGTACTAAACTAGAGAACAGCACAGATCTGAGGAGGAATGTGGATTGAATGAGTTGCTGTACATTTCAAAAGTTAATGTCTAGGAGGTATTTTAGGGCAAATGTGAGCAGATACTTGACATTTTACTTTTATTTTTAACCTATTTGTGCTTCTCCTGTCTTTGTGAGAACTCAGCATTATTCTAAACAAATAAGTCTAAATATTTGAAATTCTAAGCTCTTATACATGACTGTGTTTTGCAGCTTACATGGACAGTTCTCTCTCTCCCTCTCTCTCTCTCTCAGAAATCTGATCAGACCATTTCACATAAAGAGAATTGGAGAAAACTTTCAAACAGTTATATGGCTTACTGTTGTTTAAATGTAAGGTGACTTTTTTTTCATAAAGGAATGTCTCAAGAGCACCCTTCCATTTGGGTCACAGAACTATGAAGTGTAATGCTTTCTCCTCATCTTCTTACTTTGTTTATCCTAGTAAAGAAAATTCTTTCCTATTACAGGGCCATGGCAATTGCTATTTCCTCTACCTAAGAACTTATTCACCCTGACTTTGGTCATAACTGACTTTTTCTTTATATTTCATGGCCTTGCTCAAATGCCACTTACTCCTGCAGGCCTTTGCTGCTTCCCATCTCCACAATATGCAACACAGTCACTTTCTCAAGTAGAAAAGGGGTGAATCTGTGTTCTTTCCACTGTTTACTTGCATCTTAGATATTACTATTATGCTAAACTTTGTCTGCCTTGTTTACTGGTATATTTTTAGTTTGTAGGTCAATGTCTTACATGCAATATTTGTTGAATAAATGCATGCATCTACTGTACCAAATTCTAGAGAATGTTCTCTGGAAGAAGGCAAAGGGGAATGCATGCTTTCACAGTTAGGGAATGGAAGGAAATGTATTCCTACTTTCAAGAATAAAAGTAAAGCAGTCAGTGAAAAATAGCTAAAGCAGTTATCATGTATCGAGCATTCACCATTGGAATATTTTTGATGTTAACTCAATCTTAAGAAAAATAAGTTACGAAATATGTGTTATTATCATTATTTCATAGATAGAAATGCTGATGTACAGAGTGATCAATTATCATGGAGTTATCCTGGACATATTCCTCTTAGGTGGCAAAGCTCTAGGATCTATATACTTATCCACTTCATTACTATTTGTCTCTTAACTAAGACATAAACATAGCAAAGAAAAAAGAAAAATACTTTATAAATAAGAGTTAATGACTATAAATACAAAAATTCTATTATGTTTTGTAATCTAAAAATGTTTTTTCTATTGACATAGTGTGGGCTCAGTATAGGGAAATCACAAAGGACAGTGTTGCATTGTGGAACTCACGTCAATAGAGTTGTTACACCATCACTTTCAGGAGAGGTTAATAAACCTAAAAGGAGAGAGTTGTGCAATTTGGCTACCTTGACAGTGGCAGTAAATATTGGTCAAGAGACCAACCAATGTATGGTAATCCACAGGGAGAAAGACAACAGGGTAAATGCCTTCTCTTAAAATGGGTCACCCAAAAGTAGACAAACTACAATGGATGTATGAATGGTTTAATAAAAATACTCCAAGGAAAAAGCAGAATGGAATGGTAGAAAGAAGTCAAGCAAGGAGGGTGCAAGTTCAGTCAAAGCCTTAGGTTCACCCTAAGCCTTCAGGAAGTATGTGGTACAGATTATAGCTCAGAGTCTGAACTGACTTAAGACAAGATAATTGGACCTTCATACTTCTATGTCAGTCAGCCTTTAGTTACTGGACAACCATAAGTACACACATTTTTAAGCTTTCCTTCCTTGCCTGCATATATAGTTGTACTAGCTTGTTAGAGAAACTGTAAAAAAATAATGCCATCATCTAGGTAGTTTTGTTTTGTTTTGTTTTGAGTCAGAGTCTCACTCTGTTACCCAGGCTAGGGTACAGGTGTACAGACATGGCTCACCGAAGCTTCAACCTCCTGGGCTCAAGCAATGCTCCCACTGGGCCTCCCAAAGTGCTGGGATTCGAGGTGTGAGCCACCATCCAATCAGACTAGGTAGTTTAAACAACAGCAAATTATTTTCTCATATATAAGGAGGCTAGAATTCCAATATCAAGGTGTTGGCAGATTTGTTTTTTCAGAGGCCTCTCTCCTTGCTTGAAGGTGACCACCTTCTAGCTGTGTGTCCTCACAGGGTCTGTTCTTGGTCTGTATGTTGCCTGTATCCTAATCTCTTCTTGTAAGGGAACTAGTCATATGGATTAAGGATCATCCTACAGTCCTCATTTAACTAAATCACATCTTTAAAGGCCCTACCTCCAAGTGTAGTCACATTCTGAAGTACTGGGATTTAGAAATTTAACAGATGTATATATATTTGAGGGAGAGAATACATTTCAACATATAACACTGGTCAAAGCAGTTCTATTAGCCCTAAGATTACCCTCAAAAAAGGTCATAAATGCTGGCCCTTAAAAACGAAAGTACACATAACCTGGAAATAGTTACACAAAACTGTGTAGGCATACTTATGTATTTGGTCAGAGATCAACAGTTATGTGTTTGCAATGCGGCAATACAATTCTAACGCTAATTACTCGGAGTTAAGACAGATTGCAAATGTTGAAGGCATACTACCGTGAATGCTGCCCTCACTTCAGACACCAGTTGCAATTTCTGGGGTTCTAGATCATATGCACTTCTGACCAACTCAGGGCCTCCCACTAGACCTTTAGGTTTGATAATTAACTAGAATGATACAAATAACTCACTAAAGCACTATACTTATGATCACAGTTTTATTACAAGGCATACAAATCAGGACCAGCCAAAAGAATAAATGTACAGTGTGAGGTGTGGAAGGGTCTTAAATGTGGAGTTTCTGTGTCTTCTGTCCATGGACTCAGGACTCATCACCCTACAGTCAGATTGATGTGTTCACCACCCAGTGAGCACATGCAACCTATGGGTGTCCAGAGTTTCTACTGGGGTTTTATTACATAGGTATGTCTGGCTGAATTATTAGCCACATGACTGAGCTCAATCTCCATTGTCCCTCCTACCCTCAGAGGTTAAGAGGTCAGACTGACGTCACTTGCCTCAGAGACCCAACCTTCTAATTACATGGTTGGTCTTTCCAGAATGGCCAGCCCCCTCTCCCATCTTGAAGCTATCTAGGCACCCCTACCCCAAGTCATCTTGTTAGCATGAAGTTGAGTATACTCCTGGAAGCCCACAATGAATAAATGAATAATAATCCTAACAGTAGAAAAATTCCAAGGGCTTAAAATCTCCCTCCCTTTAACTTGGAACAAAGGCAGGACTTTTTTTTTTCTTTTGAATTATACAACAATATCCCAATATCATTTTTCTATCTGCTGCTGATCTCTTGCCAGGGCTCCCAATGGACCAAACAAACAGGAAGCTAGATGAATGTAGCCTTGAGGAGATAACAGAGAGGCAGAGGACAAACATGCATTTTTGTTTGCAGTTACCATATTTTTAAAGAAAGAAGACGAAGCTCCGAATACAAGGCTTCTAGTAGCAATAGATAAAATGACTATAGAGGTGAAGAAAGAGATGATGATTCCATTGATTGCCCAGAAGTCCTTTGATATATCATATAGGTGATTCTTTTCCCCAGTTTTCAGATGATGAAACTCAGACCCAAAAATTTACACTGACTTTGACTTCAAAGATTCAGGTGCCTTGAAGTCCACGATTTGCATTCTGATGCAATTATTAATGTCAAACGCTTACTTTTGTAAAACTCTAGGTACCGACATTATTGTAGCTACTCAGTTGTTCATGTAGGACCACAAAGAGCCTAAAGAGAAAATTCAGAGTTTGTTGTGGTAGTTGTGATTTAAAAGTATGAGGTATTCACTTTTTTTTTCCCTTTTTGTGACAGAGTCTCGCTCTGTTACCTGGGCTATAGTACAGTGGTGTGATCTCGGCTCACTGCAACCTCCACCTCCTGGGTTCAAGCAATTCTTCTACCTCAGCCTCCCAAGTAGCTGGGACTACAGGCTCGTGCCATCATGCAGGGCTGATTTTTGTATTTTTAGTAGAGACAGGTTTTCACCGTGTTAGCCAAGATGGTCTCGATCTCCTGACCTCGTGATCTGCCCACCTCGGCCTCCCAAAGTGCTGGGATTACAGACATGAGCCACCATGCCTGGCCTGACGTATGCACTTCTAACAGCTCCCAATTCAAACCTCCAAAATCAAATTATCTCAGAAAAAATTTCAATGTAATGCTCAGCTAACTCCATCTATTTTTTCCTCTAAACTCAGAAACATTCACCAGTGTGAAGTTCCTGAAAAAAATGGCAGTCATGTCACTGAAAAGTTTAAATTAAATAACAATTATTATAAGTTGTCCAGAAGACATATGCATAACTGAGGTAATTTTGAAATGGTTTACATGATATATCCATGGCTCTAATAAGACTGTATGCTTTAGTGGTCAGGGACCTCCTTCAGCAACAAGAAACAGTGCTTGGTACTTGACTTAAATATATGCAGCATAAACAAAGTTTTCTTATCATGGATTCTAGACAGTGGAATTTAATTCTGTAAGCAACAGGTTTGATGTTAGTAATTTGAAGATCTTCATATTTTATTTAGGGGTTTGTTGTGGGAATTAAATCAGGCCATCTGTGTGAAAATTCCTCCAAAATTATAAAGGACTATCACAAAAGAAAGATTATCAGAGTCCTCGGCTCAAAATAGATTTCTGGGAAATGATGGTTGACAATTTGAGAAACTTTTTCTGCCTCTTACCCTTGTTGCTTCTTTCACGCTTCTTTTTCATACTGTTCATTACTCTTCTCCAGTATCAAACTTTACTCCAGTACAAACCAGTAGCACTAACAGCATTCCAGTGAACAATTCATCTTATTTTCCCACAAAGTTATATTCCCTCTACATCAGTACATTTGTTTGTCCTTTGTCAAGAAAGGTTTCATCTTAAAGGAGACCCTAAGATATAGTTGGTCATTTTTGGAAAATAATGATCTTAATTACCTAATATAGTATGCATGGTCTTGTTGTGATTAAGCTTGTGGCGATTACAGTCAAATTGTTCTTTTTCTAACCAGCTGTGTGATGTTAGGCAAGTTATTTAGCATCTCTGACACTCAGTTTTTGTGTGTGTGTGTTTTTTTTTTTGCTGTTGTTGTTCTGTAAAATTGAAAAGATAATTCTACCAATTATACAGGGGTGGTTGAAGAATAAAATATTTCGATAACACACTTAAACATAAGGATAATTGGCACACCTCACTAAAATTGGTAGTAAAAGCAGAGCGATAGATGATAGTGATAGTTATAATTGTGTTGCAGTATTAGCTGGACTGTGGTCTCTTTGGGGAGGGGAGTGCAGAATAATGCTCCTTGAAGGGAATTTGTTATTGTTTGTGCATCTGTTGGTGTTTTTTGTTTGTTTGTTTTGCCATGGCAATATGATTCTATTGGGCAAAGAACAATATGAATTACAAAGTTATTACATTACATGACAGTAATATAAAATTATTTAAAATTAATATAACATATAGTAAATTATGTAATAATGCAAAGCAATATTAGGGAGACAAAAAACTCAAACTATTTTGCTATTTATGTACTTCTGCAACTTTCAAAGCCTCAAAATGGACTCATTACTTTTATTATTTAAAAGAGGTGCATGCCATGTATGTTTGTTGCAGCACTGTTCACAATAGCAAAGACTTGGAACCAACACAAATGCCCATCAATGACAGACTGGATAAAGAAAATGTGGCACATATATACCATGGAATACTATGCAGCCATAAAAATGGATGAGTTCATGTCCTGTGCAGGGACATGGATGAATCTGGAAACCATAATTCTCAGCAAACTGACACAAGAACAGAAAACCAAACACCACATGTTCTCACTCATAAGTAGGTGTTGAACAATGAGAACACACAGACACAGGGAGGGGAACATCACACACCAGGGCCTGTCAGGGGTGGGGGGTGCTAAGGGAGGGATAGCAGAGGGTGGGGGAATTGGGGAGGGATAACATTAGGAGAAGTACCTAACATAGATGATGGAGGGATGGATGCAATAAACCATCACTATGGCACATGTATACCTATGTAACAAACCTGCACGATCTGCACGTGTACCCCAGAATTTAAACTATGCTAAATAAAAATTTAAAAAAAAGAAGTGCTTGTATCTGTTATAAAAATATCCTTCAGTGAAAAATCTCATGGAACATTTTATGATTTTCATTACAAACACCATCAGTATGTTTTGTGTACAAAAATAAGATCACATTTTGAAGAGGGGAAAAACGCTTAATTGAACAAACCATTCATGCTTACTTTTCCTCAAGATTCTTTTATACACTGTCGACAGAGACTATTAGAACAGAACAAAAAGCAACAATGTAACTTTTGCCTAATCAAAAGATCCCATTCAGAACCTAAAACTTAGTTTAAATTTTGGGTCTTTGTGGGAGGACTTCCGAGACCGTTTGTAAGTAGCTTATTATGTTGCCATCTATTTAGGATTCCAAGCTAATGATGCGAACCACTTTAATAAGTAAATGAATACCTATATAAAATAAATGGCCCATCAAATTGAAAAAGAGAAAGAAACATTTTAACAGGCATTAATATACCTTTAGTTTTGGATAAAGCAGGCCCTGTATATATCTTACAGTTTCCTGGAAGTTCCCACAGGAAGCCAACTCTCTTCTATCATTCATTTTAACCTCTATATAATGATAATCCATCATTATTAAAGCAAGCATTTGAAAAGACTGCAATAACCACTTACGAAGACTTCCCTACCATCTATTTAAATAATAAAATTTGATATTGCTGATGATTGAATTGAAAAGAATTAAGAGGAAATAAATTTAAATTTGCTAAGTGGTTAGTTTTAGAAATCTGCTGTATATTGACAGTTGAATTGAAATGAATTAAATGAAATAATATATTTAATTATGTGTATATCTAAATTGTAAATCTCAAATCAGTTCTGCAAAATCTATATAATTATCCCCACTTAAAATTAAGAACATTGAGACTAAAAGGAATGCCGGAATTGGCCAAGGTCATACATAAATAAATGGTGGATCTAGTATTCCAATATGAATCCATAACTGTCAGACTCCTAATATTTATCTATTTCCATTATAGAACTACAAATGAGGAAATCATTAATCATTTCTCTTGTTGTAAAAATAGCAGCTCACTATGAGCCAAGCTCAGTGCTAAGGATTTACATGCATTTTCTCGTCATTGGTTTTCTCACAGCTACAATATGTCAGATGATACTGCATACTATATCCTCAAAGGAAGTTAGGGAGATAATATCTCTGATTATTTTTAACATCCTTAATTACCTGAAGAATGCAATAGCAGATAAATGAATGAATAAATAATAGAGTTGAAGCCATTAAGTCTATCTAACTTAACTATAAGCTCCATGTAGATCTGGAGATAAATGTAACCTTGTAAGTTATAAATGTAACCTTCTATGTGTATATAATTATTTTATAATTTTAGTGCTTAGCTAAGTGACTTTGGTAGGCCAGAGCTTGTACTAATAAAAAAGTAGGCCATATTTTAATGGAATCATTATGTTAACAAGTAAGATTACTTTTTCACTGTATGTTTGACAAAATAATGCATCTAAACTTTAATCCTAACACAAACTTAACCTTAGTCTAAACATTAGCTGACTGTTCCTTCTTGTCATACGGTTTCTACATCTGCCATGTATTCATCTCCAGCTCAAGAAACACGCTAAACTCTCAGCTTCCACACTTAACAAATATTCTCTCTACCTGGAATATTCTTTCTCTTCCTTTTACCTAATATTTTTTTCTTCGGATATACATTTCTGTCTTTATTATTTTTCCCTGACCCGCGTTACCCTAGCATCTTACTTACCCAACTTTAGTCCTTATCCTATTGTGTAATGGTCTTTGTTTCATTGTCTATATTTCCCTCTACTATATAAGCCAGTTGAGGACAGGGGTCATAGCTTGTTGACCATTCGATCATATTAAGAGCTAAATAAATTACATTAAAAGTCTTGTCATCATCTGCATAAAAACCAATATAGTACTAGTGCTAGGTATATTAAAACTCCATACATAATTTCTGTCCACTAACCCTAGTATTTTGTGGGGCAGAAAAAAGACAAATTTTCAAATTTTCAGTATGATATATTATTATATTCTCCCTAGGCCCTTCAGAAAAGAATGCAGCCCTGTGATTACCTTGATTTTAACTAGTGAGATATAAAAAAAAAACAAAAAAAATAAAAAAACAACTCTGGCATACAGAGCTGCATGATAATAAATTTCTTTGCTAATGTAACTAAGTATGTAGTATTTGTTATGGCAGCAATAGAGCACTAATGCATTCTCACAATTTTAATTGTATATGGTGCCTTCGTTTATCTCAATACCAGACTGTTATCTCCTTGAGAGCGAATGTGAGAAACTTGCCTTGCCTCTATAGTATCAATCAGTAAGTGCTAATATTTGATTATGAAGTAGAATGAAACTTCTGTGTTTTCTGATCTAATATTAATGTTTGAATCTCAGCTGAAATATCCTGCCATTCAGTGTTTGCAAATATCTCCAGTGGTTGGAAATCGATTATCTACTGAATAGCTTCAGTGTTTGGGAATCCATTATTTATTCAGACAATCCCCATTTATTCTTTGGCAGTTCTGATGCTGCATGTTAGGGAGAAACCACTGATCAGTAGAAGGAGAAACTTGTAATTCCGCTCAATGATGCAAGTCCTAGTTTTGCTCTTTAGGACAAAATGAGTTACTCTTGCTTGCTTTCCTCATATGGGAACTGCTGACATTTTCCTCCATGAGTACTATCTTAAGTCTTAGCATCACCTGTTGGTCAGTGGTTTCCTATGTGTCACAGGCTCAAAGCCCTTCCCTGCCCTGCTAGTGAACCTTTGGATAGTCTTCATTTTGAGACCAACTTTTAAAAGTTAAACACTCGGGCTTAAAATAGTCTTGTTAAATCCTATGGGAAAGGCTCTTACTGAAACAGGTTATTCAAAAACAAATTTTATTTTATTTGGCCACAGGTAGTAAGCAACATGAAGTTTGAAAAACATGAGGGGAAAATTTTTTCTTAGCATTTGTGTGGTCTTAGTGGCAGTTCCTATGCAGCCCATACCATGAGATAAAAACATGAAGTTTGAAAAACATGAGGGGAAATTTTTTTTAGCAGTTGTATGGGCTTAGCAAAAGTTCCTATGCAGCCCATACTATGAGATAAAAACAGGGAAACCAGTTACTTGATGATTGCAGTGAGCCAGGTGTTATTTATGGTGTCTTGGCCGAGGATAGTGGCAACAAAGGAAGAGATCAGTGGTACAATTTTAAATATATTTTGATACCAAAACCAGCAGAAGTTGCTGATGCATTAGTTTTACTGCGTGAAGGGTAGAAAGACATCAAGGGCATTTTCAAGTTCTAAGTGGCCAAATAGGCACTTTCACAGATGTGGAGTGATATGGAGCAGGACTATGTTTGAAGAAAAACTCAAAGTATGTTTTTGAATATGTTCTGTTTGAAATAACCTATTAAGCAATCCAAATGGAGATGTAGAGAAAGAAGTTGGATATAAAGGCCAGAGAAATGTCCAAGCTGGAGATCTAAAATTGTAAGCTATCAGGGGATATAAATTTTTTAAGCCATGAGAGTAGCGGGAGTAACTTAAAGAGTAGTTATAGATAGAGTCCCAACCCCTCAATCATTCATAGTATAATGTTCAGAGATTTGCCAGATGAGAAACCAGAGAAGGATAGTTAGAAAAACCAGCTAGTCAGGCCAGTCACAGTGGCTAACGCTTGTAATCCTAGCACTTTGGGAGGCCGAGGCAGACGGATCATGAAGTCAGGAGATCGACACCAGGACCCCAGCTTTACTAAAAATACAAAAAATTAGCCAGGAGTGGTGGTGGGTGCCTGTAATCCAAGCTACTCAGGAGGCTAAGGCAGAAGAATCACTTGAACCGGTAGGCAGAGGTTGCAGTTAGCCGAGATCGCGCCACTGCACTCCAGCGTCAGTGACAGAGCGAGACTCCGTCTAAAAAAAAAAGAGAAAAAGCAGCTATTCCGAAGGATATCCAAAAAAGTGTTATGTACAGGAGGACAATTTAATATACATCGATGCAAAAGACATGATTAATTGCTGATAATATATCAAATAAAAATAAATTAATAATTATATTTACCATTATGTAGTGTATGTGAGAGATTTCACAGTGGAATTATAAACATGATTGTCTAATTGAAATGGGCTTGAGAGATGATTGCAAGACAGGAATTGGAGAAAACAAAAGAAGTTGACTTTTTTTTTTTTTTTTTGAGGAGTGTCGCTCAGCCACCCAGGCTGGAGTGCAATGGTGCATTCTCGGCTCACTGCGACATCCACCTTTCAGGTTCAAGAGATTCTCCGGCCTCAGCCTCTCAAGTAGCTGGGATTACAGGTGTGCGCCACCACGTCTGGCTATTTTTTTTGTATTTTTAGTAGAGATGGGGTTTCACCATTTTGGCCAGGCTGGTCTCAAACTTCTGACCTCAGGTGATCCACCCACCTTAGCCTCCCAAAGTGCTTGGATTACAGGCCTGAGTCACCACACCTGGCTATTTTTAATAGTTTCAAATTTAAGGAGAACAAACAAGTAGTGTGATATTTAGAGGGAGATGAAGAATTAGGACATGCTATTTTTCCTTTTTAACTGAAGAAACTGTAGCTCCTTTTGGGTGTGTCATTGAGAATTATCCAATAAAGTGGAGAAGAGTTGATGAGAACAAGAATGAGAAGGCAATTCTGGGTATGATGTATTTATATATTTAGATAATGAGAGGAGATAGGAGCTTGTGTACAAGTAATGGGGCTGGCCTAAGACAGTGAGCATTTTGTTCACATTAACTGGAAGAAAAGAAAATAGGGTCTAATGATAAATATACAGATAATTTGCAGGTGTGAAATTGCCAGTTTCTGAAAGTCTTTTCAAAGTGCTTGAATTTTCTCCTTGAAATGGGAATCTGGATCATAAATTGAGAGGAAAGATTAAAGGTTGAACATAAAGTAGAAGATGTGAAATAGTTATCTCTGACAGTGGAAGAATGATTCAGTTAGGGAAAGAATCACTAGGCAATCCACTTGAGGCTGAGACAAGGGATTTAAACAGGAACAAGTCAGCGTGCTGTGTGCATCTTTTGAGACATCATCAACTGTGAATTTAGAGTTTTGAATTTAACCATGGGTGCAGTTATGTTAAAAGAAGGCAACGAAATGAAATGCAGCAAGACGATTTCGGGTGGTTTCAATGAGCTGTGGGAAAACTGCCTGCCAAATGGCCTACATTGACGTTGGCTACAACCCTGTTCTAGTTGCTGCCTCCCAATAGTGTCATCCTTGTTGGCTCTTTCTCTGTCGTCCAGTTTGTATTATTTTAGTGATTGACATTTACAGATGCTGTAGGAGAGTCAGGAATCATGCTCAGGGTTACCGAATACCTAAACATCCTTTACTTTCTTCTTTAAATTTGTATATTCAATTTTAAGATGTATGTTTTGTATGTCATGCAAAATTCAAAATTTCAACAATGATGACTTAAAAAAGTTGTCTTCGTGTCTGACCTCCTATCCAACCTAGAAAACTTTAAGCACACTATATACACCCTTATAAATACAACTCATTATGACTTGATGGTTGATTTTTGGTTTTCTTTCTAAGAAGCTTCATGTATATTTATTAGAATCTGATGCTATAACTGACGCTATAACTGAAGGAAAATCACTGTTCTTATGTAACTTAATCTTTCATCCTATTTAGTTGAAGATCAACTTCTTGGATAGAAACTGTATTTTCCTTATTGTCCTTGTTTCAAATATATATATGTATATGCAATATATGTATACATATATAAATATGTATAAAATATGTATAATCAGCAAAATTGTATGTATATTTTGGAAACTTTTTTATTTATATTTACTCAAAGCGATCAAGGTGAGGAATACATATTTTATTGCATTTCTTTACTTGATTTCCCTGATTTTAGTCAAAATGTTCCATATACTTTTCTATATTTTGAGGTATGCAGGTGCCCCATTATTTATGTTTGATCACACTGAAATATTCAACTTCAGAGTTTGGTTTTATTGTCTTAAATTGAGAAATCCTTTGAAGAAATATTCATATCTCTACAGACAATGAAAAGCTTATTCTGAGAGAGCATTCTGTGAATTTTAGCAGCAAATGTTGATCTGGATTTTTATGCCTCCTGTTCAATGTGACAAAAAATTTTATCTAAGTCAATTACCTGTAAAATTGTTTGCCATCTTTTGACTTTGGCTCTGTAGGTAAAGGTTATGTGAAATGTTCTTTTAAAATTATACAATTATGCTTTTTTCTTTTACATTGGGGGAAATTTGTATAACATAAAATTAATTATGTAAAAGAGAACAATTCAGTGCAATCATACTTTCTTGTTAAGCACTTATTATCAGCTAAACTTTGTATGGGGAACATAAGAAGAAGCAGAATTAGAATTCAAAATATTAGTTGCATGTACTTATAAAAAAACACATTATTTGGAAGCATTTCCTGTTTCTATTGCCCCTTCCCTCCTGATTCATCTTCTTTTACAGTCCAAAAGGACTTTGTTCATCTTCTTAAAATGCTTTATTATTAGAAAATTATGTACCAACAGTTCTTTCCCTGAAATAAACCCTGTCTGGGAAAGATTATCATTCATATTTCTCCTCCTAGAACCATAGAATTGATGCTCAGTCAAGGGCATTGTGAATTTAAATATTGGATTCCATACAGAGGGACCAGTAAGATTAAAGAGAAAGCTACAATAAGATCTCAAAGTCTCTGAGCTCTTAACTCCAAGGGGTGTTATTCAGGTGGTGTAGACTTAGGAGGAGCACATTAGAGCTGTGCTAATGAAGTTTGATGCAGAAATTGGTGCTGATCCTCTGCTTATTAACAATTCACGACAAGATAAATATAACAATAAGGAAAAGCATTTAGAAATGTTTATAGCCATCTTTGTAGATTAATATCATACAGGTTGAATCTAACAATGGAAAAGACAACAATTGTTTTTGGTCTTTTAAATCCATTTTTCTAAGCATCAATTTTAATGAATTATTGAGCCGCAAATGATTGGATGGCAAAAAATAAAATCTACTTTCTTCTCAAATAGGTCACTTTAGAAACACTGTCATAGAGAGCAAGCCATGTTTGAAGAAACACTGATCAGTCAGGTGGTGGTTGGAGCATGACGTTCATGACATGGGAGGAACAGAAGATAAGGTACAGGGATACAATGAGTCCCTGTGTTTGAAGGGGCTTCAGTGTCAACAAACAGATTTCTGCTGTGCTCTACTGATGAGGAAAAATCACAGAAAATGCTTAATTAGAGGATAAAATGAGAAAGCCTATAATTAAAATGATTTCCCTGTTGATTTGAGAGAGAGAGGAATCCACTAAAGACAAGAAAGCTTTCTTTTTTAAATTAAATTTTTATTTTTATTGATAAATAATAATTGTACATAGATATAGGGTAGATGTGATACTTTGATGTATGCATACAATATATAATAATCAAATACAGGTAATTAGAATATGAATTATCTCAAACACTTTTTAATTCTTTGTGGTGGGAACATTTCAGGTCTTCTCTAGAGGATAACACATTGATATGGTTTGCCTTCGTTCCCACCCAAATCTCTTTAATTGTAGTTCTCATAATCCCCACATGTAGCTGGAGGGACCCAATGGGAGGGAATTGATTCATGTGGGTGGTTTCCTCCATGCTGTTCTCTTGATAGTAAATATGTTCTTATGAGATCTGATGGTTTTATAAGGGGCTTCCACCTTCACTCAGCTTATATTCTTCTCCTTCCTGCCATCATGTGAAGAAAGACACGTTTGCTTCCCCTTCCACCATGATTGTAAGTATTCTGGGGCCTCCCTAGCTGTGAGTCAATTAATCCTCTTTCCTTTATAAATTACCCAGTCTCAGGCAGTCCTTTATAGCAATGTGAGAATGAACTAATACACACATCCCAGTCATTACCACTCTCCTTTAAGGTATTAATCTTCCAGTATTTGTATTTACCTCCAGGCTTTCTTTTCCACCCCATTTCTTAACTAACTCCTTTCTACCCATTCCAGCCCTACCGCTTCCCATGACCCATTTCCTCAAACTTGGGCGCATGGAAGAATGTTGTAAACCATTACCGATGAGAATTTTTTATGGCTTTTTGAATGTTCATTGAGTCAGATATCTTTGAACTCTAATCTCACTTCAGCCATTCATTGGCTGTGCGACCTTGGATACTTCATCCCTTTGTATCTTCATTTGTTCAACTATAAATGTTTTAAACTTTACCTTGATGAGTTTTGGAGAATTTGAAAAAATTAATAAGATAATAAAAACCATCATGTTATATGATTCTTTCTACTGTTGGTTCTTCCCAATCTACTCTCTTGGCACTTAACACCCATACTATTTGTGAGTACTGAATCTATAACAAATGCCTATCCATTTGATATTCATTTGTGAAGACTTCTGAAATTCCCCCGTTTATTCTTCTTCCAAAAGCTGAAAACATTTACTGCAGCAGTTGCGTACACACACGCAAAACAAAGAGCATAACATTTACCTCAGGCACAATGAAATCCCTGAAGACAAGAATCTTCTGTCTTTAATTTTTGTATCATGTAACATAACACACACACAGAAGCAGACACTATAAGTAACATTTCAATTGGAATGAAAAAAGAGAAAGGAACATTACCAAATCCAGAAACTTTAAAATTATTTATAGAACTTAGGTTTAAATACTTATTCTGGAAAGACTTTGGGAAGATAATCAATATTACTTTGACTTGAGATACATTCATTGTTAAAATATATATATATATATATGTGTGTATATATGTATGTATATATATATATATATACACACACACATTTGTGTGTGTGTGTGTGTGTGTGTGTGTGTGTGTTTATGGTGTGTCTGTAACAGAAAATGAGAGAGATTTATATATATACATATATTTTTTTTATTGCATTTTAGGTTTTGGGGTACATGTGAAGAACATACAAGATTGTTGCATAGGTACACACATGGCAGTGTGATTTGCTGCCTTCCTCCCCATCACCTATATCTGGCATTTCTCCCCATGCTATCTCTCCCCAACTCCCCACCCCGCACTGTCCTTCCCCTTTTTCCCCCCGACAGACCCCAGTGTGTGATGCTCCCCTCCCTGTGTCCATGTGTTCTCATTGTTCAACACCCACCTATGAGAGAGAATATGTGGTGTTTGATCTTCTGTTCTTGTGTCAGTTTGCTGAGAATGATGGTTTCCAGGTTCATCCATGTTCCTACAAAGGACACAAACTCATCATTTTTGATGGCGGCATCGTATTCCATGGTGTACATGTGGCACATTTTCCCTGTCCAGTCTATCATAGATGGGCATTTGGGTTGGTTCCAGGTCTTTGCTATTGTAAACTGTGCTGCAATGAACATTCATGTGCATGTGTCCTTATAGTAGAATGATTTATAGTCCTTTGGATATATACCCAGTAATGGGATTGCTGGGTCAAATGGAATTTCTATTTCTAGGTCCTTGAGGAATTGCCACACTGTCTTCCACAATGGTTGAACTA
>PVKV010000122.1:9774-57635 GCA_004027835.1 Alouatta palliata | reverse complement strand
TCTCAATGAGAGAGATTTTTGAAGTAAATAACGTCTTCAGACATTGTCAGATGCCCTCTGGAGAGAAAAATTGCCTCTGATTGAGATCTACTGCTTTAGTTATAGTGCTCCTCAAACTTTAGCTGCAACAAAAATCATCTGAAGAGCTTGATAAGTGTAGATTCCTAGAATCACTCCCAGATTTTCGGATTCAGAAGGTCTGAAGTGGATTGCAAGAATTTTTATTTCTAGCAAGTTCCTAGGTGATGCTGATGCTGCTGTTCGAAGGTCCCACTTTGAGAACACCTGCTCTAAGTGACCACTTCAGAGCCCATTTTCAGGTCAGGTTGGGAGCATATGGCATGTTCACTTCTCTGTCCTTGCAGGCATATAACTGGGGTGTTTCTTTCTTGACTACTTCCATTAGATGACTCTGACCTCTCAGACGTGAAGAAGAGGAGACCTATGTTTCCATCTTTACCCTTCTTCCTTCAGATACGGATCTCATCTTTACACTACCACTTTGGTGCTAATGACCCTTTGGTACAAGATTCAAGTTGTAGTCTCTCTCAACTGTCCCCTAAGATAAATTACCCTCTTCTTTGACAGGACATAAATCCTAGAATGCAATCCTATTACATAACATCCCTGCTTCAAAACCATCATTGCTGGACACGGACTAAACAGAATCTAAATATTTTACTTTGATATATTTGTCCTGACTTGCCCTTCCTTAGGCTCCAGCATTCTCTGTTACAATTCTGGTATATCTGTCTTTGCATTGTTCTTTGATATGAAACACTATTTTTGAGCTGCAAGGAAATAAAAGACATGAAAACAGGAGTAAAAAATCCAAAGGTTCAGCCAGGCACAGTGGCTCATGCCTGTAATCCCAGCACTTTGGGAGGTTGAGGCAGGCAGATCATGAGGTCAAGAGATCGAGACCATCCTGGCCAACATGATGAAAACCCATCTCTACTAAAATAATAATAATAGTAGTAATAATAATAATAATAATTATCCTGGCATGGTGGTGGGTGCCTGTAGTCCCAGCTACTGGGGGACGGAGGCAGGAGAATCACTTGAAACCAGGAGGAGTTGAGATCGTGCCACTGCACTCCAGCCTGGGTGACAGAGCGAGACTCCATCTCAAAAAAAATAATAAAAATAAAAATAAAATAAATAAATAAATTCAAGGTTTTAATCCTCTGTTGTCAATATATTAGGGATGTGACTCTGCCATAAACATTTTCTCCCCATTTGACTAATTAAAAAACTGAGTCATTTGAAGGTTCGTGACACCAATCTTGTTATATGGTATGTTAGGTCATTTTCATTGCTAAAAGGAATATCTGACCAACCCTTGTAATCTATAAAGTCAAAAGATTTGTTTTGACTCACAATTCTTTAGGCTGCACAAGAAGCATAGTGCCAGCATCTGCTTTTGATGAGGGCCTCAGGAAGCTTCCAATCATGGTGGAAGGTGAAGGGTTATCTGTCACATGGTGAGAGAGGGAAAGCAAGAGAAGAGGAAGTGCCACACTATTTCAAACAACCAGATTTTATGTGTACTCAGGGCAAGAACACACTCGTCACAAAGAGAAGGCATTCACGAGGGATCCACCTCCATGATCCAACTACATCCCACCTCCAACATTGGAGATCACATTTCAGTATGAGATATGGAGGGAACAAGCATCCAAACCATATCATATGGAAAACTGTAAATGATATTTCACACTCAATATCTTATTTGACTCACATGAATTACATACACAGATGAAGTGATTTTCAATTATATTTTATTTCCCTTTTAAATTTTCTTCTATTGACACAGTGTACATAAGTATTAGAAGATGCATTTAGGAAAGTTGCTGAGGTGGAAAATACTACTTCCTTTATCAAAACTGTCACAAATACTTACTTTCCTGGCTGGACGACTGAATTATTCTTTATTTGTATTGTTTGGACTTTATTTTAAATTGTTCTTATATAATCCATATATTCTCAGGGACTTCATGGCTAAGGATAGGGAAAAAGACTCTTCATCACCTGAGCTTACTCAGGACCCTAAAAGCAGCTTTTTATTTCTTTCCAAAAGAAGACTCAATAACCTAGAGTTCTACCTGCTTGAAACTCATTGCCTGTTTTATAACATTCCTTTCCTTCCTTGAAAGAATCAAGTGCTGAAAGAGTGCTGAGAAGCAATGATGTTGAGACTTTGAAAAAAAAAATCACAGAAATTTTATGCATGAAGACATTCTCTCCCCAGTCTTTAGGAAGGCAGAGTAAAAATTAATTCTCATCCAAGAGAGCTTAGAAATCGAATAGTGAGAACTCAAGAGATAGATGAGAGAAACTAATGGATTAGACTTATTTATTTTCAACAACAAAATATGATCCAAACTGATAGAATGTTTGGGCAGGGAAACAATTTTGCACTCCATGGTCTCGCTTTTCATTCCTGAGACAGTGTTCAGAATGCATAATAAAATGTGCAGAACAGAAAATCAAGCTGATGAAGACCACTAGCTCCCTATGTTTCCCTACTGCCACAGTTAAATACCAGATGTAGGACCCACTCACAGATTCAGTCACAAGTCACAGACTGCCTTCTTCTACCATATTTCTCTTTCCCCACACGTGGAGTTATGAAACTTACCATACACTCTACCTCCTGAATATGATTTGTGTCTCCAGGCTTTTAATCCTGCTGTGAACTTTAACTAAATTGCACTTGACTCTCTGGATACTGACCTACAAGCTGTTAAGCTTCTTTATTTATGTAATCGTTGGCTACAGACCACTTGGAATCTTGTTTTGTTTTATCTGCAAAATTCAAAAAAACGTTGTCTTTGAATTTACCCTTTGACTCAAGTTTTTATTTTACACAGTAAAACAGAGCATCTACCTGGTAGTTCTACAATCTACCTCATATTCTTTACTCACCACCAGCCAACTGGCTTTTGGAGTCATTCCCTACCCACATTTGATCTTCCTGAATTGGTTCTAATGCCATTCATAGGTAGGGATACCTTAGATTTAATAGTCTCAGAGCAAAAAAATCACTCTATAGATAATTATGCACATTTTACACACCTTCAGGCATACAGATACATCACACACACACATATGCACACATGCACACACAATATCACACGCTTTTTAAAATTCTTGCTAATCATCAATGTATTTTCTCTCCATTCTGATAGAATGGTATTGATGTTTACGTTTGTTCGAATAAAAGCTCAGCACTCATCTTGTTGACTGATATGTTGGGGGAAATTGGGAGGGGAAAGATTAATGCATGATCTGAGCCATGAGAGTTCTCAATGAAAAATATGAAAACTAGCATTAAGCTTTGTTTAAATTAATAAACACTAAAAAGCCACAAACTGTCACTTTACTTTTCACTAGCATATTATATTATATTATGAGACTACTTGGAAGTTATAAATTTAGTGAGGACAAAATTACCCAGAAATGTAGGAAAGATAGGAAAGTCATTTTATAATTAATCAAACTAATGAGCTAGCAACTTGTTCTTTTTTAGAAAAAAAAACGTATTTTCTTTTTTTTTTTTTTTTTTTTTGAGACGGAGTTTCGCTCTTGTTACCCAGGCTGGAGTGCAATGGCGCGATCTCGGCTCACCGCAACCTCCGCCTCCTGGGTTCAAGCAATTCTCCTGCCTCAGCCCCTCAGCCTCCCGAGTAGCTGGGACTACAGGCACGTGCCACCACGCCCAGCTAATTTTTGTATTTTTAGTAGAGACGGGGTTTCACCATGTTGACCAGGATGGTCTCGATCTCTTGACCTCGTGATCCACCCGCCTCGGCCTCCCAAAGTGCTGGGATTACAGGCGTGAGCCACCGTGCCCGGCCTAAAAAACGTATTTTCATACGTATTTACCTGCTTACATGCAGGTGGAAAATATGCTATAAATATAAGTACTTTGGGCCTGTAATCCCAGCACTTTGGGAGGCTGAGTTGAGTTGATCACTTGAGCCCAGGAGTTCAAGACCAGCCTAGGCAACGTGGTGAAACCTGTCTCTATAAAAATAAGAGAGAGAGAGAAAAAAAAAAATTAGCCAGTCGTGATGGCATTTGCCTTTAGTGCCAGCTACTCCAGGGACTGAGGTGGGAGGATCGCTTGTGCCTGGGAAGGTTGAGGCTGAAGTGTGCCATGATGGCACAACTGCACTCCAGCCTGGGTAACAGAGTGAGATCCTGTCTCAGTAAATAAATAAATAAGAGTGTTTGAAGTGATACTGCCATAAAAACTATTGTCAGATACCTCTCTGTTAATATAAATGATTCCTATACCTATCAGAATTAAATAATTCCATATCAGATCACAGCTTGCCTGATCACTTTAATTTCCATTCATTTTTCAAGACTTCCTTTGAGAGCTCCTTTATAATTAATTTATCCACTCTTTGGCTACAAAAGGATCTCAAAAATATCTTCAGCTTTTGTCCACCTATTTTCCAATATCAGACAGTCTACCATGTTTGGCCATCCATATAAAGCTTTCAAAGAATATGCTGTATATTCACCTTTCTCTTGTTTCTTAGAGATGTAGATCTCTAAGAAACAAGAGAAAGGTGTATATACAGCATATTCTTTGAAATATGCTGTATAAATATGTGGTACACATCTCTAAGAAACAAGCATATGAAGAGCAACATCTGAAAATGAACAAGGCCAATCTGAAGTAAATTGGTTTGTGTTGATAGTTTATAAAACTTACATTTTTTGAAAATAAAATATTTGTGTGGTTAACATCATTAAAATGTGTAAAAAGTGCCTAGGCTTAAGAATTAGAATAATGCCTATCTGAAACTTCATTTGAATCTTGAGGATTTATTTGGCCCACATAACCATTAACAGCATGGGGACAGCTTAAGTAAATTGAAGAAAAGTTGATAGAAAGGAAAGCAACAGACATATGAAGACTTAAAACTTTCAGGTAAAACGTACTTTAATTTCTTCTCTATGCTTCTCTCTTTTTCGCTGAGTTGTGATCTATTCTCTGCTCTTGTGGAAAATTTTTCCAGATGGTAAAGAACAGGACATAGGAGCTGCAATTTAGAAATCTCAGAAATCCAGAAAATTGTCTCCTAGTATGCATATACTGGCTGCAGGAAAGAACACTCAGGATTATTCCTTCTTAGGTAGATGTGCTTTCCTTTTAGGCCAATCGCTGTTGCCAGGAGTCTAGCATGTTATGTTTACTCAGGACTCTGTCACATGCCTGAATGTTGCCCAGAGAACAGGGTCTGATACTAAGAAGAGGGTGTAAAACTTTCAAAGGAAGCCAAACTAGACTAGCTAACAGATTACCACATCACCTTGATATCCCTGGGAAAATTACCAAAGCACAGGTGCTTTAATATTCTTATGAGGGAGATGTTTAAAATATGTTTTCAAAAGAACATCAAAAGTCAAGTATAATGATATTTGGGGTTCACCAAATTCTAAAACATATCATAACATAGTTTCCTTTATGTAATGTGTTTACAACCATAAGCAGAAAACTACTAAAGTGTATTGAAATGTGAAGTCTGGACATTCAGTGAAAATTACTTCATGACAAAACGTCTCCCTCTTGAATACCTATCCTCTAGTGTATTCCAGTTCATTGTGATTCACACCCACATGTTAACAAATTAATTACTATTGTATTTTTGAAAATCAGGCTGGGCGTGGTGGCTCATGCCTATAATCCCAGCACTTTGGGAGGCCGAGGCAGGTAGATCATAAGGTCAAGAGGTCAAGACCATCTTGGCCAACATGGTGAAACCCTGTCTCTACTAAAAATAGAAAAATTAGCTGGATGTGGTGGTGCACGCCTATGGTCCCAGCTACTGGGGAGGCTGAGGCAGGAGAATCGCTTGAACCCAGGAGGCAGAGGTTGCAGTGAGCCGAGATCTTGCCACTGCACTCCAGCCTGGCAACAGAGCAAGATTCTGTCTCAAAAAAAAAAAAAAAAAGAAAGAAAGAAAGAAAAGAAAAGAAAAGAAAAGAAAAGAAAAGAAAATCACCAAGCCTGCAAAGTTTTTCTTACAAATTTTAATAGTTTAATAGACTAGTATTATAAAACATTAATAAGAACTATGAGAACAAAATATTCTAAAATGGGTTAAGCAAAGGTCATCTATTTAATTCTCTATCAGAGGAAATAAATAGCATTCTATTAATTAATGTTAGTTACCAGATATTTATTTATATTTAATCATCAGGAATACTTAATATTCAGAGGTTAAATTTTATTAGTCTTTCTACTTTCGAGGCTTTATAAGTAAATGAAATGGTTTCAATTTTCTCATCTCTTTAATGAGTACTGAGTATTCTTTATGTGAGAATGCAGATACAAGTTTAATTTAAAATAATACTATATTAAATGATAATGATGTCATTGGTATGATTTTTAAAATGCAATTTAACTCCCTAATTAAACTGGACTTGTGTATACCTGTTGTCTCTGAGTATGTGTTTTTATGTACATGTATTACTTGATAAATAATTCATATGTATTAAAGTTATTAGTTTAGATTTTTTAATATAATGAGTTATTTTTTAAAAAGTAAAACAATAATTGGAAGTGTCAAGTAAATTACTTGAGGTGAAAGAAAGAATGTGTCCACATAACATCAACATGATTGGTTTATTTTTTAATATTATTGAATTATAGTAAAGCATGTGACCTATACTATTCATTTTCCTACCCTACAAGTATAAAGAAAACATGAGATCCATAGAAAACTATTCAGAAGCACTATAAATATATTTAAAATGCTTCTCTCTAATCACATTTTGAAAATAGTGATTTTAGGCTTTTAAAGCCATATTTGAAACAAAACAAATATGTCATGTTAGTCCTTTTCTTTCCATTTTGCAATTCATAGAAATATGGTCTTTCTGCACAGTTCTGGGCTTCTTCAGGCAAGTGGGCCATCAGTCTAAACTATTTCAAGTTAAATATTAAAATGAAACAGAAAACTGAATATGGTAAACATTTCTCTATACTTCAAAAAGGCCATTATCTTTTAAAAAGAGGCGATCACTAATTTTTCATCAATTTTTAATTTTGCCATTTAAACAATTTCATAAATTTCTGAAAAATTGTCTGCAATGATACATCAAAAAAACTTAATGGGCAAAACTTGGTAATGGCATCTAGAAAGATGAGCAGAGAGAGGTGATAGTATGCCTCTATATTCTACAAAATTCAGCATTTTAATTTTTTTTTTTTTTTTTTTTTTTTTTTTTTTTTTTTTTGAGATGGAGTCTCACTCTCTGCCCAGGTTGGAGTGCAATGACACAATCTTGGCTCACTGCAATCTCTGCCTCCCAGATTCAAGAGATTCTCCTGCCTCGGCCTCCTTAGTGACTGGAATTATCAGCACCTGCCATCACACCCTATTAATTTTTTTTTTTTGTATTTTTATAGAGAAAAGATTTTACCACGTTGGTCAGACTGGTTTAGGCTCCTCACCTCAGGTGATCCACCTGTCTCGGCCTCCTGAAGTGCCGATATTACACTTATAACCCCTCTTATGATAGGCAATAAAGGCAATAAAGTCAGTAAGCAATATCCATTATCGACAAAGCATTATCGATTTCAGGAACAATACCCCATTAGGATGATTTAGAAACTGGTTTCAAGTTTAGAACTAGTATCTTGTTTTTAGGATTATGTTTTGTTTACTTACTGGTTTGTACTACTTAACTGAGAGATTGTCAATTGAATCCAATTGTGTATATTTGAGCACTTCTTACATGCTTATTGCATGACAGGACGTGTACTATAATGTGTCAGAACCAAATATTGAGTATAATAGACAAGGTCCTTGCCTCCTTGCACCTTCGGGCAAAGAGGGAGATTGAGAAGACATCTATTAAATAACTAATTACAAATGTGCATTGAAATAGAATATATAGGGTGCTATAGAAACACATAAAAATAATTTAATCTTTTTATTTGGATTTTTTAGAGATAAAGTCTTGCTCTGTCTCCCAGGCTGAAGTGCGGTGTCCCAGTCATAGCTCACTAAAGCCTCACACTCCTGGGTTCAAGTGATCCTCCTGTGTAAGCCTCCCAAGTAATTGGGACTACAGGCTTGTGCCACTGCACTCAGCTCAAAAAGGGATTTAATATTATGTAGAGGTTATAGAAGGCCCTTTGAACAATTAAATGGCTATTTAAGGATTAATTGTTATAACCAGAGAACAGAGAGGCAAGTATATTTCAGTTAGAAGAGGATCAATGGATTTTTTTTTAAAGAATATCGTGTTTAATGAACTGAATTAAGGCTCCTATAGCTTAACATGTAGGCAGATGCCTTAGTTTTTCTTTTGAAAAGAAGGATAGGGGCCATGTCTGGGAAAGGAATGTATGTTATATTAAGAACTTCATGCTTGGGACAATTGGAATCAACTGAATAATTATAATTACATATATGACATATATCAAATTGCACTTTGTAAAAGATCTTTTAAAACACAAAGGACACCCTTAATTCTTTATGTACACCCTAGGCACAATGCCTGGCATCTATTAAGTGTTCGATTAATTGGTTTGTACATAAAACTGGATTTAATATGAAACATCTCAAAAACATCTTGAACAAGTCTTTGTCAAACCTAGAAAGGTCAGTATTTTGAAGGTGTCAAGTATTTCAGAGAACATATGTGAAATCCTTAAGACAATGTTATCTAATTAAAGATAGTTTAAATTTAGGTTCAAAGTTGCTTTTTATCTACAAATTTATTTTATACCTTGTACCTAAAAAAAAAAAAAAAAAAAAAAAACAAAACTATTGTTGTAGACCAGGGATAAACAAACTACAGACTGGAAAAATCTGTTTGATTGTCTGTCTTAGCCCGTGAGCTAAGAGTGGTTTTTATACATTCAGCGATTAAAAAATCAGAGGAACCATATTTTGTGATATGTTAAAATTATATAAAATTCACATTTTGATTTCTGTAAATAAAGCTTTATTGGAAGACAGTCATTACCATTTTTTTGCATGTAATCTATGGTTGCTTTCTTGCAATAACATTAGTGTTAAATAATTGCAACAAAATCTGTTTGGTCCCAAATATCAAAATATTTATTACTTCACAAGAGGAAAATATTCCTGACCTCTGTTGCAGGTGATGCTATAATTAAGTCATTAAGAAAACACGGTTTGATTCTTTTAGCTACATGTCCACAGAATCATTTTTAGTTTTATTTATTTTACTTATTTTTTACCTTTCTATGAAGAGGCATTGTCTCCAGACATTTTTCCTTTCTTTTAGCCATATTCAATGCAGATTTTTCACAATTAACAAAAGTACTGCATAATTCCAAAAGTCCTGTTTTGCTCTAATTTTTTCTTTGTATCCTCCTTCAGGATTAAGAGAATAAAACTGTCCATCTCAAAGAGTTCAGATTATATAAGTATTATTCCTCAGGAAGAATCCTGAGCTAACAAAGGATATTGTTCCTTTTCTATTTATTGTATAAAGACTTTAAAATCTGTAGTAAAGATCTTAGTATGGGAAAGTATGAATGAAATAGGCAACACAGATCAAAATGCACTTTGAGAGGAAGCTTTGAAAAGATCACTTCTTCTAATAAAAAAAACCTGTTTTACTGTTGTCACAAATGCAATAGTCCACCCCTGATAAATCTGCGTACTGCAAATATTAACACTTTTCATTAAATACTTTCAAAAGGAATCTAATGAATTAAATGAAAATTAGACATACTGCACCTTCTTCTTCACTAAAATGTTTTCGGGTGTTCTTCATCCTTACATTTTCCATGGTAAGGTTACATTTAATAAGTCAGAGGTGTTAAACAGAAAGACAGTTCTTCAGACATTGGATATGCCATTCGTTTACTTACTAGAACACAATCCTAATCACAAGTTGTATGCAGTGATGGAGTAGATATTAAACAATGGTTTATTCAATGTTTACTTGGAATCCTGAAGGCAATTAAGTGAGTCTTTTTCTCAACTCCAACATCTGTAGAGAAAATAAAGCTTGTCAAGTGGTTCCAGATAAGAACTCTGCAGTAAAGTGGTCCGCCTGGAGAGTGAGGTCCCACAGGAGGCCGGCAAGAACGCATCAGCACCATGGACAGCAAGCAATGCCCAGTCCCAACCGCCAGCCCTGCTACCAAGAGCCCCTTTTTGTATTCTTCCTCCCTATAATCATTTTGAAACGAGAAAGAAGTCTCCTTTGTTGCCTTCATTGAAATATTGTTTTCTAAAAAAATCACACTGTGTATGTTAACAATGTTTACACCTCATATGACAGAATACAGATTCTGGATTTTGACAGAGAATAAATAAGGTCAGTAGTTTGTTGATACCTTATGCTAGAGATACCAACACATGCATACAAAGCGTGAGAATATTCAGCACAAAATAATTTGTCTTTTCATTGAGCAGCTGTAGCTATGTGGGCTCAGAAATGCTACGACATTTTTTTTTCTGATTTTTTTTTTCGTTTTACTATGAAAGCAAATCACCCTGCTTATAAAGGGGAGGTAGAGTATTTGAAATCCATTAGATGTTCGTATGCTTATGACTTACTTTATTTCTTCGCCAAATCAAAGTAAATTTCTGAAATATAAAAGGTGATTACAACACCACCAAGAATTATCTGAAACTAAATATTAAAATGTATCATTGTAATATTATTATTGCTATTAATAATGCTATGTAATTTTCAATATATTATGCATAATTTTGTCATATATTGCTTTATATAAGGTTCTTATGTAACTGTATATTAGAAACCTAAATGAATTTTTATTTTGTTTATGAGACTAGCTTCTCCAATTCCTTTATACTAAACCCTGTATTATTAAGTTAATGTGACTTGCACAATCTTGGGGTTATTTTAATGTCCTAGGTCTGAACCATTATGAGAATTTCGATACTGATATTCTAGAACTACCTAAGAGTGTGCATTGTGAACAAGATAAATACAACAAAGAGGAAGTAGCCTTAAGTTTTGCCACATTTAACAAGGCTTCCACTATTAGAAATTCCCATCCCATATCCAGAGTGGCCCAAGGAATTGTGGGAAAAAAGTCAGCATATCACTGCCATCTTCACTTGTTGTTGTTGTTGTTAAGCACATTGATGTGTAACTGCATTTTCTCACATTTTGTTTTATGTTATATTACCTCCTTACTTTTTTTATTATACTTTAACTTTTTTTTTTTTTAAGACTAGTCAAGTGCAGTAGTGAGAAGGGGGGAAAGAGTAGAACAAGGAGTTCAGTCTATAACTGACTGTGAACGATCAATTGAGATAACTCACTACCTCAGATCATCCATATTATACTTAAACTTCTGGGGTACATGTGTAGATCTTATAGGATTGCTACACAGGTATACACATGCCATGGTGGTTTGCTGCCTCCATTCCCCCTTCACCTACATTAGGCATTTCTCCCAATGTTATCCCTTCCCAATCTCCCCAGCCCCTGCTATCCTTCCCCTAATCCCTTACCCCCAAACAGACCCCAGTGTGTGATGGTCCCCTCCCTGTGTCCATGTGTTCTCATTGTTCAAAACAATCTGTGAGTGAGAACATGTGGTGTTTAGTTTTCTGCTCTTGTGTCAGTTTGCTGAGAATAATGATTTACAGATTCATCCATGCCCCTACAAAAGACACGAACTCATCATTTTTTATGGCTGCATAGTATTCCATGGTGTATATGTGCCACATTTACTTAATCAAGTCTATCATCGATGGGCATTTGGGTTGGTTCCAGGTCTTTGCTATTGTAAACAGTGCCACAGTGAACATATGTGTGCATGTGTCTTTATAATAGAGTGATTTATAATACTTTGGGTATATATCCAGTAATGGGATTGCTGGGTCAAATGGTATTTCTATTTCCAGATCCTTGAGGAATCACCACACTGTCTTCCACAATGGTTGAACTAATTTACACTTACAACAACAGTGTAAAAGTGTTTCTATCACCACATCCTCTCCAGCATCTGTTGTCTCCAGATTTTTTATTGACTATCATTCTGACATCAGATTGTATCTCAATGTGGTTTTGATTTGCATTTCTCTAATGACCAGTGATGAACATTTTTTGATATGTTTGTTGGCCTCATATATGTCTTCTTTTGAAAAGTGTCTGTTCATATCCTTTGCCCACTTTTTAATGAGGTTGTTTGTTTTTTTCTTGTAAGTTTGTTTCAGTTCTTTGTAGATTCTGGATATTAGCCCTTTGTCAGATCGGTAGACTGCAAAAATATTTTCCCATTCTGTTGGTTGCCGGTTCACCCTAAGGCTTATTTCTTTCGCTGTGCAGAAGCTCTGAAGTTTAATTAGATGTCATTTGTCTTTTTTTGGTTTTGTTGCCACTGCGTTTGGTTTTTTAGTTATGAAGTCCTTGCCTATGCCTATGTCCTAAATGGTATTGCCTAGGTTTTCTTTGAGGATTTTTACCATGTTAGGTCTTATGTTTAAATCTTTAATCCATCTGGAGTTAATTTTTGTATAAAGTGTAAGGAAAGGGTCCAGTTTGAGCTTTCTGCACATGGTTAGACAATTTTCCAAACAACATTTATTAAACAGGGAATCCTTTCCTCATTGCTTATTTTTGTCACATTTGCCAAAGTTCAGATGGTTGTAGATGTGTGGTGTTACTTCTGAGGCCTCTGTTCTGTTCCATTGGTCTATATCTCTGTTTTGGTACCAGTACTATGCTGTTTTGGTTGCTGTAGCCTTGTAGTATAGTTTGAAGTCGGGTAACATGATGCCTCCAGCTTTGTTCTTTTTGCTTAGGGTTGTCTTGGCTATGTGGGATCACTTTTGATTCCATATGAAGTTTAAGGTGTTTTTTTTTTCAGTTCTGTGAAGAAAGTCATTGGTAGCTTGATGGGGATAGCATTGAATCTATAAATTACTTTGGGCAGTATGGCCATTTTCATGATGTTGATTCTTCCTAGCCACGAGCATAGAATGTTTATCCATCTGTTTGTGTCCTCTCTTATTTCCTTGAGCAGTGGTTTATAGTCTGCCTTTTATTAGAAATACCCTGCCCAGCAAGTAGGGAATCTAGTCACAGTCTGTCTTTAGAGGTGCTGCTGAGCTGCTTCGGGCTCCATGTAAACTTCCTCGCACTTTTGTTACACTGGTAAAGTTAGAACGCCCTTACCCCCCACCGAGCTTGACCATCCCAGGTCAAGCTCAAGCTGCTGTGCTGGCTGTGAAACTCTAAAGCCAGAGTGTTTCAGTTTGCTTGTCTTTGTCGGGCAGGGAGCCAGACACTGAGCCAGAGCACTTGGCTCCCTACCTTCAGCTCTCCTTATTTCAGAGGAGCAGGAGGCTCTGTCTCACTGGTGTTCCAGACGCCAGCCAAAATGTCCACCCAGATTTGGCCTGAAAACCCGCAGTGCCAGCTGAAGCGGCTGCTCATATATGTGCTGAAAACTCTCAGCTCTTATTGGCCCAGGGGAAATCTCCTGGTCTGTGGGCTGTAAAGTCCACAGGAGAAGCACAGGATGTGAAGCAGAGTGCTGGGGTGGCTGAAAAAGTCCCCAATGTCCTCCATCGGGTGGGAGGCGGGTCCGCTAGCTAGTTGCACTTCCAGGGTGAGGCAGCCCCCCACCCTGCCTCGGTTTGCCCTCCTTGGGCTACACCCACTGTCCAACCAGTCCCATTGAGATAAATCTGGTACCTCAGTTGGAAATGCGAAGATCACTCGCCTTCTTCGTCACTCTCACTGGGAACTGCGCTCAGGAGCTGTTCCTACTGGACCATCTTGGTGGACCTGTCTGTCCCATCTTCACTTTTAATCAATGCATTTATCTCTGGAATATCTCTTATCTTCACTTAGTGAAAGCTTTTAGAATGTCTTTATCTTCACTTAATGAAAGACTTTGGAATGTCTTTATCTTCATTTAATGAAAGCTTTTGTAATATTTATCACAATACATTGACACCAAGTATATCACTTGGCCCCTTCCTCCCATGTGTCTACTATGTACCTAATCAAAAAAAACACAATACTATATAACAAAATAAAGGTAGAAAAAAGATTTAAAAAAGCGCACACTATTGCAAGGATATTCTGTGCAGTAATACAGAGCATCTATGACATCACAAGATGAATTATGGCATTGTTAAATCATGGACAATTGTAGAAGAAGGAAACTAACTAGATCAACTTTAATTTTAGGGTTTTATTGTGTAAGTGAGGGGAGATTGACCGTTATACTTAAGAAATGTATGAGTATGTACTAGTAAATCTATAAAACAACTGCATGACAGAATCTTTGTTAAGGTACTTATTTTTATCAAGGGTGCACAACCTAAGAACACCTTCTCCCAAAGGATTGAAGTAGTAAAACACGTATTTGTGCTTTTTGACTGTATCCCATAAAAGGTCTAGAATGGAATATACCTCAAAGGTTTTTAAACCGTAATTACACAAGTTTCTTGAATCTCCACTGGGGAGTCACTATAGAAGGATTCCCTAGACATTGCCTCAAACACCGCCAGTGAATGAACACTCAGTATTCTCTGATACAGACCCCTGGTTTTCAATGGCTTCAAGGAAAATGTAAGGCTGTCTTAAGGAGTACTTAGATATCTTATTTTTTGCGACTTCCGAAAGCAGAACAAGGCCCACAAGGTAGAAGTTTCAAAGTAAATTTACAGCATTAAGGATTCTAAAAGGAAGAAGTCTCTGTTAAGATGAACCATTTTTACTCCACACTGATGTGCTCACCAAACCCTAGTATGGTTTCTACTACAATCAAGGCTTCTACAAACATTTGAGGAAAAAAATCCCAGCTTCCCCCACCCAACTGAATTAAAATAGAATAAGTAAGTAGATGTTTGAATTTCAACCATTTTCTCTAAAAATGAATGCAGACCTTGGTGCCTTCCAGCTTATATGCCCACCAGTCCAAACAATTATTTAACCATTTTAGTTACAAATTAAATATATTTAATGAAAGACATTAATAATATTGACAAAAAAATTAACCTTCTTAGCACCTTCATGCATTAAGAAGGTTAACCATTCCAAACCAACTCTCTTAAAACTGCTACTTGCTTGAAATCCTCTTTGAAAGTGAAATAAACAAAGAATAAGTAAACATGCCAACTTTTAAACTTCTATAGTATTTCCATCTTTGAGGAATGAAAAAATTTAGTTATCTCCAACCATAAGCTTATAATATTATTAAATTATTTGGCTAATGTCATTTATATAGAAAGGAAAATTAGAAGAAATGGGTTTTAGATTTAGATTTGCATTATTTTTCTGGCTTTGATTTTTTATCTCTGAGTAATTTACAGATTCTGCGTAGCCTACCTAAACTCTCAAAGCCTTTACTAATTCATCTGTAAAACAAATGCTGTGTAATTCACCTTATAGGATAGTTATGATGATTGAGATTATAAATACTAATCATTTGGTAATAAATAGATGCTCACTTTATGTTCCCTCCCTTTAACAACATATCTCTCTTCCTCCCCCACACAACATACATCAAGATTCTATGTAGTCATAAAGCTTGTTGTAAGATGCAAATTGAAATACTACCTCAGTACTGAGAACACTCACAACAGAAAATGTATACCAAAATTTAGAAGTTGATTTAACAAATCTACAATTTTATCCTTTTTTTAAAAAAAAATGGTATAACATACAGAAAATGGACAACAATTAAATGTACACACTACATTTATATATCTGCATATGTATATCTACGCATATATATATACACACACAATAATTTATTCACAGAATACAAGTTTTTTTAAAAAATTCCTGCTGTCTCAGAAAGCTCCATTTCACCTTCTCTTACTAGGTACTCCCCTACCCTCCAAAGATAACTTGTGTTTTGACTTGCGTCATCGCCAATTAGTCTTGTTTGGTCTTAAAAATCACACAAAAGGAATTGAAGGATATGTATCATTATGTGTCTGATTTTCTGCTTATTATAATATCTGTAAAAGCCATTTACATTGTATATATTAATATTTGTTTTCTTTCTCTTTCCTTGATTAGTAATGCAATTACCATTTTGATCCAAATACATACTTGGATGTTTAGGGTAATAATTGAAAATATGGACAAATTTTCCATAGGCTAACTTTCCATATTTCCTTGCTGCACTCATGGAGGTCTATTTCTTTATGAGATTGTCTGCTATTTTACCACAGTCAGCATAAGGCTTTATTTTCCTTTGCCTCTATCACCAGGAAATACCTCTCTCTCCACGTGTTTTAGCACCTCAAGCTCCATCAATCTCCAAATGAAAACATATTTTTATTCCCTTGATTACCTACCTCAATTCCTCTCCCACTCTGCTCTTCATTATTTATCACAACGACTTTATCACCTAACATCATAGAGCAATTCTCAATTAAGTTTGAAGTACAGACATCACACCAAACAAATCTGTTTTATTATGGTCTATCATAAAATTATACTTATGCCAAGGCTGAGAAGAATATAGTGGTTGGTAATGGATAGGGACAAAATCAACAAATTTAACCAAGTGACATTACAGCACAACATACAGCAATAAGCCCTTTCTTAGTATCCATGTCTTCAAATTCAACCTGAGAATCCCAGAAGCGTCCTGGCACTGTGTAATTTTTTAAAAAAAGTTTTGGGTGAACTCTCTAAACACCTTATTTTAATTCGAGGACATTACCCTAAGGAATATTTAAACTGGGTTGAGGAGCTGCAGACTCAGAACATGCCACTCACTGAGGAAGTTGCAATTAATTTATTTCCTTCCTGGAGGCACTGCTTAACATGTCAACAAAAGAAATCTTTTCCAATGAACAAGGGTGAACCTGACAAAACTGACCGTCTGAACTCTCTACTAAACTTTTTTCTTACACATTTTTATCCTTTCATCTGGACACATCTCTCAACTTAAAGAGGAATATCAATTTAATAGATTTTAATAGCTGTCTTGCTCCACCATATGTGCAACGAGAAGGAGAAAGACTACATGCGAGGAAGTACCTGATTGATTTTATGTCACTAGGGAGCTGCACAAACCTAAAGTCCTTATTTCCTTCTTTATTCACAGACATTATCTTACAGATAGTATCAAAAGTCAATTTGTAAAACTTCAAAAACATTCTCACTTAAAATGATTTATGAGAAAGGAAATATTTTGGTTTGGCTTTTTCTTGAAATATTTTTCTAGGCTATAAACATTTTATCAGATAAACCTTCCAGGCAAAAAAAAAAAAAACAACAACACCAGCAACAACCTAGATAATTAAATGATGATAGCTACCATTTTGTGAACAATTATTTTATGTCTGGGATTATGATTCATATTTTGTAAACATTAATATATTAAATCTTCATTATGATCTTAAGAGCTACTATCCCACATTTGCCTTAGAAGGTAAGGATTTGAAGTTTAGAAATATCAGGCACAGTATGCAAAATCACAAGTTTATGCAAATAATGAACATCAATGATAGGACTTAACACTTGTTTTGTTCTGTTTTCAAAAGTTCTTCCCAATACCGTGCATCTTAACTATAATTACATCCACTGCTTTTTTTGAGCAAGTCAGAAAGAGTGAGCAATGTTTTCTCATTAAAACACCTATAGGATGAATTAAGATTCTATTCAAAAAGGCATTGAAAATTAATGGCAGTTTTGTATCATTGATGCACAGAAATTATAATAATGTTAACATATAAATGAATTTTCTAAAGAGTAATTTGTTACTGCTTCCTTAGGGTTAAAATCTATTTAACTTGATCCATGTCTCATGCAAAATTAACCACAAATTATTGAGGTGACAAGATACATGTACACATAAACAAGGAGCAGTTTTTGAGAGGTTTATTATAAAGGTGTCAGAAATTCTGGGGAATTTTAGAACATATGGGAGATTAAAAACCCGAATAATAAAGGAAAAGGAGAAGAGAAGAAGAAAAGGAGAAAAAAAGAAATGAAAGAAAAGAAGAAACGAGAAGAGATGGAAACACTTGGGAGGAAAATCTGCCTATGCTCTGTCAGTAGGCCTTCCTCTTAGTTTTTACCATGCTTCTTTCTTTCTGTTGTTTTTTGTTTGTTTGGTTTTTGGTCTGTGTGTTGTTGGAGAATTGGCCACATTTACTGTGAGCTTTCACACTTGTTTGTCTAGTTTCCAATCTCTGTATTTTTTTCTATTGAATTCAACCTTATACACAGTACTGGTCTAGTTTTTTGCTCAGTTCTATCAATAATTTCCAATTTAAAGCTCTTCCCAGTTCTCATCTCAGCCCTAATTTCCAGCCCCTGATCTATCTTTGCTCTGAGACTCTGCCAATGGTTTATTCTATGTGCAGAGAAATTGTGATGTATTTGTTGTTTGCCTACTCTAAATTTGCATGACAATGTGTTTCTCCAAATACTTAAGACCATGGATTGTAACTCTTATTCTTGCAAATAAGTATAATGAGGTTTTAGGAAAGATAATAAATACTTTCTAGGTTGGTTCAGCAGCAGGTGGCATAGCTAAGATTTGACTCTAGGTCTCACCATACCATAACTTGAAAAAAAAGAAAAGGTTCCTCTGGTTCCATCCAGCCTGGATCTTCAGTTTCCAGCTCAACCTTCAAAGTAAATTTAAAAAAATCAGAAATAGATGATCTGTTTTGGGTTTGGAAGTATATGAATAGATTATTTTCAGTAATAAAATGGGACCCTCTAGTTTCATTGCTATTGTAAAAGAGGAAAACATAATGCAGAATGACATCTTCTGAGCACACCTCTGCTATAGCTCTGACTATGCTACATTGTCACATAATATGCATGTTTTCAATACTTGAAATACAATCAGATCCTTCACACCATGGTCTTTGGCATTGTCTTCATGTCTACCATCCTTAGCACAGACCCTGCATCACAAAATGTTCATTACATGTTGGTTCAGTGGAAGACTAAACGAACAAATCAACAAAAGAAGGACTGAACTTCTTTTCAAAACTCCAGATCTTGGGTTATGGTCAAAATGAAAGATGGTCACATTTCACATTTAGTTAGATCATCACTCTCATCTTTCAAGAATCCATGAATACTGTTCTTTCCCAGTTTGTTGTCCAGTATTTGACCAGATTGCCAGACCTTCTGAAGACACTAAAAAATTCCTCTTTCTTATTTAACCTTTATATCGCTCCTGTCCATTGTCCTCACTAAAGCCAGAGTTAATTTTCTAAAGGACACTCACACTGAGTTATTCACCTGCTTTCAATGGGTCATGGTACTCAGGATAAAGGTAAGGCTCTTAATAAGGCCTTCAAGGTCCTACACAATCTCTATTCTGCTCATCCCCAGTCTTACTTGTAAGTTTTATTACTTACAAGCAATACATAATAATAATTTTATTCTACTCTAACATGAACTGCTGACTCTTCTTTGAATGATTAGTCTTGCCTTTGTTCTTTGTGCAAGCTGTTCCCATGGTCTGAAGTGACAGCCATGTCTCATCTTTGTCTGAGTTGTTCTTATTCTCTCTTTAAATTGTAATAAATTTTTCTCCTACCATGGAGGACTTTAAGGTTGTCTCCTTACTGTGCTTCTATGTAAAGTGGTGCTCATCACTCTCAGATAATTTATCTTCCTCAATATAGTAAACTGGTTAATTTTTTTGTTTATCCCTATACAGCCCCCATGCATACCTTCAGGGAAGAAACAACTATATATATATATATATTTTTTTTGTTGTTGTTGTTGTTGTTTGTTTGTTTGTTTGTTTTGTTTTGTTTAATTTGTATTCCCACTTTGTAACACTGAACCCAACACATAGTAGTTGGTAGCCTTAGTCCTTTGGGCTGATATAAAACAATACTGTTGCCTGAGTAGCTTGTAAATAATAGAAATTAATTTATCACAGCTCCGGAAGCTGAAAAGTCCATAAGAATGTGCCATCAAATTCTGCTACTGGGGAGGGCCTGTTTTCTCTCATTTATAGATGATGCCTTTTTACTATATTCTGATGTGGTAGAAGAAGCTTACTAGTTCTCTAAGGTCTCTATTCTAAAAGCATTAATCTCATTCGTGAAAACAGAGCTGTCATGACCTAATTACATCCCAAAGGTACCACCTTCTTAATACCATGATGTTGGTAATTAGGTTTCAACATATGAATTTGGGGTGGGGACACAAACACTGAGACCATAGCATAAGTATTCAAAATTTTTTCATAGGATATGCCATACGGAAAATACAATTTGACAAAGCTGCGAAGGTCAGAACATCTCATCAAGAGTTCAGTCTCATTCTCTTGTCTCTAATTCTTGACTCCCTCCTGAGAAAGCAACTGAAAGCACAGTTGGAAATTTGCTCTCTGCTTTGATTCTTGAATGTCCAGTTCACTGACTGTTTCCATTCTTTCCAGTACCCCTCCCGCAGACCTCTTTTAAAATGCATGCTGTATTCTCTCCTTTCCTCAGCTATACGTGGCCAGAAATCCTAAGAGTAAAGCAAAAGATCACCTCCGATGTAGATCAGTGCAACATGTGTTTTGTGCCTTAGAGCTGCTTTTTTCCCAAGACCTCTGCCCCATCTGAGAATGAGATCTGTAAGCAAGCCTCTTTATATCTAATCTATGTGTATGCATACAGGGTGAGGATTAATAAGAATTTCTAGCATCCTAAACAAATGTAAAGAACTGTTCATTGAGAGCGTTTTATTGGTTACTTAGATTGACAGCTATGTGAAAGACATACTTGCAACTCATATGTAAGAATAGCCACCATTTATTGAGTACCTATTACGTATCAGTCCCTAGACTGAGGGCTTTCTCTGTAGTAACTTAAATTCTCAGTCGAGCCCTGTGAAGCAAGATGGCATTTTGTCAACACTGTGGGTAGGAATAATATAGATATGAGAGGTTAAGAAACCTGTCTGATGTCCCACAACTAAGAGACACAGAAATGGGGTTTGAATACAGCTTGTCTGATTCTAGAACCCTTGATCTGATAGCTATGAAATGCTCTCCTATTGAAGAAAGTGCAAAAAGGCTGCCAGATGTGCTATTTTGCTGTGATTGCTTGACCCTTGTTTTTTTACACTGACAATTATGTGCTCAAAATCATCCAGCTTATAGAAATAACTGAGAAAGAACATAAATAGGAACATATTGATAGTGAAAGAAAAGCATCATTCTAATGGTCTGAAAATCCTTTAGTAATTTTATATATATTTCACATGGAAAAAAGAAAATAAATATCTTGCAGAATAGCAAACAAGACAAATAACCAAAGCAAATGTTTTTACCATGTGGCAGATATTTCTGCTCCTTTCAAATAACATAAAATGAGAAATAAGGCTCACTATTACTGGGGTAATTTTAAGGTACTTGACAAAGCTGATAACCTGTGAATCACTTGGATACTGAACTTCTATCCATGTGATATATTCGGTGCCTGCATTTCCGTAATTAAAGTCTGTCCCTCTCTAAACTATGTTGGATAAATGTTCCACAGAAGATTCTGTTTGCTTTCTTCTAATTTCAGAAATATTCTATAAAAAATACATCTCTCTTTCATCCACTGCTATGTAAATGATCATTGTTAGAGATAGAAAATTATAATACCATTTGTGATTTTAATAGAACACATAAAAAGAGGTAATATAGGGAGTAGAAATCATTTTTTATCAATTAATAATAGGATTTGACTCACTACTCCCTTTAATTTCTGCCTCAAAAAGAAAATTGGGGTAAAAGATGACCTTGAATTATGTTTAGTTAGGATCCCCACTGTCCAACATGTTGCTTTACTTTATAAAGACAAATTTAGTCACCCTGACTACCTCATACTCCTACTCCTGATCGGGTGTCCGAGAGGCACTTTCCTGGATGGACGGGTGGTTGGGGGGAACAGGAACAAAGGGGTGTGTAATGGTAACACGTCACCATGAACAGGAGATGATGAAAGGGGCCCTCCAACTGATTTAGGACCAGCTAGAGGCTCCAGAGAGAGAGTAGCCATTGGAGCACTGCCGTTGCTGGCTCATTTTGAGGTGGTAGTGAACCAGGGCTTCTCACTTGGAGAGAGGTCCCTCCTGGGTGTGTCCCACATCTGTGGGACTGGTGGACACGTCTGGGTTCATGCTGGAAATGCCTGACTCCAGCCTTAGTTGCTCAATGGCCTCCTTCCCTCCCTCTAACACCCACCAGGGAATATAGGAAGCACAAGGAGGTGTGGCAAGGAAGAGTTGGTGGAGCCATGAGAAGCTGCTTTCATGTAGCCTTGAGCAACAAACCTGTTACTGGATTGCACAGCTCAATGCAGCTGTGCAGTGGCCATGTTTAATACCTCCATGGAGAAACTGCAGTGACAACCGTTCAAGGGAGACTACGCTATATGCAAACACACACAAATGTTTGAGAATGACTTTAGCCAGATCAGCAGAGGGCATGTGGCTCACGTGCACAACTAAGTTGAAAAGGTGACTCTGGGCATTTTGTCCCATTGTGTCTAGCCCTAGCCTTACACTACCTAAAGTCACATTGCTGGGTAGACTCGCTTCAAGCTGTGAAGACTATGCCAAACGTGGCTATGACATCCAGACTAGAGATAACAAGCTTAGTAACACCTTAGAGGTAACTGGTTGTTTTCATCGGAATTAGTAAAAATATTTGCCAATTATACTGGAAAGAGGTAACTCTTCCATAAACTTGCCACTAGCTTCTTATTTCACTTTTTAGCTGTGTGTAAAAGATCTTTTTGTTTATTGGGAAAGCCTTATTTACCTCCTTAAACCACTAGAGTTTTCCAGCAGCACCCAGGGCATCCCAGCTGCAGACACAATGGGGATGCCTATGTCTGAGACAGCAGTCAGTCCCTGCTCCATCTCTAGAAGAAGAAGTCAGGAAATTTTGGGAGAGTAGATAAAAGCTGCTTCTACGAAGCCTTTGATGTTCTCTTATATTCATTGGGAAGGCGTCTCACATTTGGAAGGATATGGGCCCATTCTGAGGCCTTGCCATGTTGGGGAGGCCCCTGGTGTTTTTTCCAGTTGTTCTGCAGGGCTGAACTCCACAGTTTTCTTGATGTCAGCTTCTCCTGTTGTACCCCATATAGCATCCTCATCCTCCAATCTAGGGTAGGAAGTACCCTTGTACAGGTAATCTGATCTGTCATGGGCATTTCTAACTATGAGAAAGCTTTTTCTTTGAGCCATAATCTGCCTCCTTCTGACTGCCATGCACAGATTTCTATACACATTAATGGCAGTACAACCTGCTTGTGTGCACGTGCACAACTTTCTGTTTATCAGATGCAAATTATGCATTCCTCATGGCCAGCAGTCTCACTTACAGCAATTTATTCTGTGATAATGCTAACACAACTATATAAAATGTAAGTGTATGAGAATGTTTACAGGTGAATTGGTTCTAGCAAAACCAGAATGGCCATTCTGTGAGGTACCCTAGAGGGTTTTCCTGCGTCATATGGAAGATTGAACTTGATGATTTCAAAATTCTTCTAATCATAAGCTCTTGAGTTGTTCTGCTATATAAGAGAGGTGGTCATTTCTGGTCACATCTTTTTGGTCTCATCTTGTCTATTTCACTTGTTTTTCCTTCTTGTCTGCCATGGAGCTTGATAGAGAGGGAGGTCAATAGTCGGCCAGTAACAGGAGGCTTTACATGGTCCCTATGGTGTTTAGAACTGCCTCTTCTGATAATGCTGGGGAAGGAAGCCAACATGAAGATAGGACTGAAAAAGACAGGATGGACAGGAATAGCCTTTCTGATCCAGTAGGAAGCAGAGCCAGCACTACCTTTCCAGGCACTTCTGACACATTTTGAGAGGGTCTTATCATATTTGCAGCAAGTGTTTCAAGCATTTCTGTGTTTTCAGAGGATACTTTCAGCATGTCAGCAGGATGCTTGCAGTGGTTTCAAAAGCAGACACAAACGGCAAAACTGTTGCAGAAGGAGCTCGGGGTTCAGTAGTGGGGTTCCTCCCTTCAACCCTTCACACTGAAGTTTACATGAAGAACAGGATGAGGCTGGGTGTGGGGACTCATGTCTGTAATTCCAGCACTTTTGGAGGCTTAGGCAGGAAGATTGCTTGAGCCCAGGTATGTAGCCTTGGCAACATAGTAGGAGAACCTGTCTCTATTAAAAATACTTTAAGAAACTTAGATAGCTGTGATGGCACATGATTTAAGTCCCAGCTACTCAGCCGGCCAAGGTGGGAAGGCCACTTGTGTCCAGGAGGTTGAGGCCACAGTGAGCTTTTTGAATGCCCAGCATGGGAAACAGAGTGAAACTCTGTCTCCAAAACAAAACAAAACAAAACAAAACAAAACAAAATAAAACAAAAAAGATTTTAAAAAGAGCAAGAGGGAAGTCACAAGATGTTCCAACACAATGCTGAAGCCCAGAGAAAAAAAAAGAAAGGAAAAGATAAAACTCCTGATGAAAGCCATTCTCATCACCATGGGACTGAGAGACAAGCAAGACCCTGAAGACATCCTTACTCTGGCCTTTACCTTGCTATCGAGCCACTAGGAATGAGGAGAAGGAGAAAGGACTGAGGAGCCTAATAACCAGAGGACACAGCTCTTTCCCCTGCAGAAACACCAGCCTTAGTTCTACTACAAAGGAATCTCAAATTGGGAAGGAATCTACCTCCCACCAGTGTACAGCCTTCAAGCAAGACCACTAGCAGGATGGGTTACATCTCTATTGACTTCAAAGCCCACCCAGCAGCACAGACGTACTCCTAAGTTTTGTGTGTAAGAGAACCAGAAAGATTGACTAGTTCCTGAAAAATCTTAAAGTCCTCCCTACTATGTAAAGTGAAGTCGCAGGTCCTAAAATAAAGACCCGGAAGGATCAGATTTTTATTAAAGTTCTTCAAAATCAATTGCAATGTATGTGGTACAGAGAGCACCGTATTTAAAGATATGAGGAAGAGCAGCATGGAAACCATTATGCAGCCAGTACAAGGTGGTGAAGGGCTGGCAATCATTGGTAACATGATATCTGAGACCAAGAGGACAGTGACCTCTGAATCCCATCAAAACGTGGAGTCAGAGTGTAGAAAATCAAGATGTTTCCAGCTTAAGTTGCCTTAATTTTAAATAACTATGTATAAATTAAACAATACATTCCCAAGAAAAGAATAATTTGAAACTGCTGCATCCTGTCTCCCCTAAAGAGTGTTTTTTGGCATTAAATGTAAGTCTGTAAACTCCAATTCATGTTGCCTACTGAGCTTAAGGAAAGTAGTCAAATTAACTGTTTATATTTGATAATTTCCTTTTCCTGAGTCTCTACCTTAGTTCCTTATCACTCAACTGCAGTTGCTGGGTGGTGAACATTAGAAGTAACTTTCAATGAATCATGAATATTTCGTTTTTATGATTTCTAGCTTGACTTGAAACTATGCTGAATGATGTTCTAATAAAGGATTAAGATGAAAATCCCATCTTGGTTGCAAGTAAAATAGGTGTGTGTACTAATTAGGCTGTTTTAGAGAGTGTTAATTGTTATTTTCTGTAGATATTTCTCTGATGCTGCCCTTGTAAGAGGCAGATGCTTAGGTGATATAATTTCAAGAATTTTACAGAGCTTTCCAATTCCATTAGATTCATAACACACTGACCACTGGAGACTCACACATAACCACACACAAACACACACATTCATAAGCACACACATGGACATGTATAGCCCCCAGTTAGGGGAGGCTGCAGTACTACCCTGAAGCTTATGCCTCTTTGCTATTCAATTACATTATGAATTTGTTTCTCCTAGGAAAAGTGTGTTACTACACAATGTGTGAAAGAAGTCTAAAACTGCAAAGTTTAATGAGGCATAGAATAAAGCATGCTGTGAAAGGAAGACCATGGGCTTTGAAATCAGACTGATCTGGGTTTGAATCTTCACTTCACTCACTGCGGGATCCTTGAGTAAGTATTAATAACACACTAGAGGTCTGATTCCTCAACAGTAGATGTCTAAAGCATCGAGTACTGAACCATATACATAACTGGGACTTCAAAAGATTATGGTCCTTCTTCCCATTCAGTTGCTTAAATTCATGTAATTCCTCAGCTAGATGCAGTAATAAGATCACAGAATATCTGAAAAAAGGGGAGCAGGTAACCCCAGTGGAGCCTGACAAGTCAGAAACAGATTCTACCACATATATATATGTATATACGTATATATACACATATATTCTACCATATATATGTATGTATATTTATATACACATATATTCTACCATATATATGTATGTATATTTATATGTAAGTATGTAGATATAAGTATATATATTGTATATATATATTGTGTGTGTATATATATATACATATATTCTACCATATATATGTATGTATATATACATATATATGGTGGAATTCATTACATATATAAATATGTACATATATATGTATATATGTGTATATATATATATATATATAATTTCTACCTTTGAATATGGCTTAGATGAAAGTTTTTAAGAGTTAAATTGCTAAAATACCTAAACATGAATTATGTTTTCTTTTCCTGTTTGAAGTGAGCTAAAGATCACTTTTAGAATGCTATAGTGAAATAACCCAAAAACCATCAACAGAATTTCAAAGCTGTCATGTTAATCTTTATTACCAATACTTTGAATATTGCAATAATATAGACATGAAATTATGTTAACAATCATCTTCATCACCCGTGTTTCTCCCATCATCCCCAGCCGAATGATTTCTTTCACTACTGCTACATGGCATTTCAAAATAACTTGCTTTACTGCTTCCTTTGTCTACAAAATGCATCCTATCATTTTTGATGACAAAAGATACACGAAAAATGATATGAGTATGGCACAGAAGATTAAAGGGTGACACCACTGGGGCTGCCCTTAGCTGCTGGGGGCAATCACAAGGGTTGATATTTTGTTATTATGTTCAGCTTGGACCTAACCATCTTTCTGATGGCTGAATTTGCGAGTCACTGTTTCTAACTTCCTTCTATAATTAACAATTATAATGAAAAGAAAAAGAAATGGAAGTAATCTTCGCTAACTGTCTCAAATGTGTTAGGTAATATGCTATTGTATTATACATACTGTTCTGTTTCATCCAAAAGCTACCCTTTGGGAAATGAGACATTTCCATTTCATAAATGAGAAAAATTAAGCTTGTAGGCCAAAGCACAAGGATAGTTACTTATGCTGATCTGGTCACTAAACCAAAATCTCCAAAAAATCCATCTGGGAATTCAACTCAGACAATATGAATGTTCAGCTCCCTCTGTAAAAAATGTAAAACCCAAAGAAGTTTAATGTGATTATTGAGTTCCTTCTTGATTCCATGTCCTTTCTTTGTCAATGTTTGCACCTCATCCAGTTATCTCTGAAGAATGACTCCGGGACTAAACACAGTATGCCAGATGTGCCCCCTTCCCAATTAGAGCTGTGTATCTAATGAAAGGCACCTGAAACAGTTCCAACTTCCCTAGTAGTCACGTGAAATCTCTGACATGTATCCTACTCTCCTTTTCCAAATGTTCACCTCATAAACAATGTCTCTTTTACATGTGCTTTTACATTTCTGGACTTCTTTGCCTTTCCTGAAATAGTTAAAATGTAAATGGAATTCAGATGGATGTGACACATCATTGCAAGTTAGAATGAAGCATTTGAATCCCATTTCTATTATTCAACTTAGTTATTTCTCTCATTTCCTGGTCTTCTGAAAATCTGATCACCTTACAGGATGGCATTATGCATGTTATCTGCAAATATGCTAAACATGTCAGGACCAATAACCTAGCCTGTCAGATCCACAAGACCACAAAAGCACTTCCATTTCATGTGAAATTTGTGTGTGTGTGTGTGTGTGTGTATGTGTGCGTGTGTGTATGTTTGGCAAAAGCAGAACAGCAATCCTTTGCTGACCTGCTGCCTCCACCTATCCTGTGAAACAAATCAGAAATCAGCAATCTTGGATACAGCACGACTGACAAGGACAAAAAGATAGAATTAACCCACCTCTGAGGCAGTATGCTAATAAAAAATTAAAGCAATTTCAAAGCAGAAGCATAGGAAGCAATTGGGAAAAAAATCCTACTACATTTATTCTACTTATTCATGAGCAATGTCAGCAAAAGGTATAAAAATAGTAATTCAAGCCAATCTCCTTAATTATAGATAATACTACTTTAAGAACAATGACTAAAGAGGCAAGAGTTTAAAATTGTTGCTCAACTATCTAATAATTAAAAAATATGACAAAAACCTCAATCATCCTTTTAATTCCTGATCCTTGGATATAGAATAATCTTTCTCATGCCCATTGAATTTTACTCAGATTGTTCAGTTTAATACAAAAAAAAGTTTTAAAATTACCTTAGTTTTCAAAAAACAATCAAATGAAAAGATAAAAGAATTTTTTCATATCCAGGCTTGAAAAGACTTAAAGAACATTGTAACAAAAAAGAGGAAGAAATTAAAAATGTGCGTGAATGAAGATTGGGGATATATCTATTTTTAATCTCCCATGAATACAATCATTTTCTTCTCCAATGTCTTTTTTCCTCTTCAGATCACATGGTTGTAGTTTTCCAGGTAACAACTGAGTCGGTGGCTATAGTGAGAGACAGTAGACCAGAGAAAAGGGACCTGTTATTCATATGATCTTATCTTGAATGATGTTTTAGGCAGTGAATTGTCACTGCAAGCACTTCTGAGCTTCATTTTTTCCCATCCATAAAATTGCCATGAGAATATTTGAAACATAAGGTCCTTGCAATATTAAAATGTTTGATAATATACATTAAAATACATGTGGGCATATATATATATATATATAAATGTCTACACATTTGTGTATATATGTATGTATGTATGTGTGTGTTGTGTTGTGTGTGTGTATATATATATACATATGTGTGTGTATATATATATATTTCTATATTTCTCCATGTTTCAATTGTTCCACAGACTACAAACCCCTTACCATTACTTACAAGATACAACACAACTGGCCCTCAACTTAACTTCTCTTATCATCTTTTTTATCACAACTTTCACCATGGTTTGGCCACAGTGTCCTTTGTGGGAGACTCACACATCATTTGCTTGTATCTGGCAGCTTTGATTCCTACTGCTTGGAACCCTCTTTCTGGAAATCTGGTTATGATATCTTCTGTGACTCAGATCTTAGATCACCTCTTCAGATGCACCATCTGACCTACAACATGAGTTAGTGACTTCTGTCCCATCATCATTTCTCTAGTTTATTGCCATGATTATTTTTTCTGCAGGATGATTGCCAAAGTGTTTAAGTCTTATTAGGGAAGTGGTCTTACCTATACATTTCACTGTTTGTCTTGAGTGTTGGCATAAAATAAGGGTATACTATATTTTTGTCAAATGAATTTCATATGAAAGACCAAAACATAGTTCAGAATGCCGTAGGCATAGAAGAACTACTAGATTATTCCCTTCTATATGAGCTTTCTGACTGCATACTAGCAGCTTTGCAATTATGTAATTAACCTCTACAATAAGAAGATAAGGAGATAATAAAATCAAAAGAAAATACACACACACACACAAACACAACTTACAAAACTAAGAATAGAGGCTGTGTTGCCTAACTGTCTGAGTGTACTCAGTTCATTTAATGACAATATTAAATGTTTGGAAGAAAATATATCTCCAATGTCTATACATACTTTGCTTTAATAAGACATACTCTACCTTTGCACAAAGATGGAATTAAAACAAATAAGCAATATAAATATATGTCAAGATCATGAGGAGTTCTATCATGCATTATGGAGATTCTGTACAGTTAGAGGAGTCAGATTTTATTTATTTATTTATTTATTTATTTATTTATTTATTTATTTTGAGACGGAGTCTTGCTCTGTCGCCCAGGCTGGAGTGCAGTAGTGTGATCTCAGCTCACTGCAACCTCTACCTCCCAGGTTCAAGCGATTCTCCTGCCACAGCCTCCTGAGTAGCTGGTATAACAGGCATGTGCCACCACTCCTGGCTAGTTTTTGTATTTTCAGTAGAAATGGGTTTCACCATGTTGGTTAGGCTGGTCTCGAACTCCTAACCTCGTGATCTGCCTGCCTTGGCCTCCCAAAGTGCTAGGATTACAGGCATGAGCCACTGCTCCCGATCTATTTATTATTATTTTTTAAAGTCTACTTTGTAATTTCTTCTTTTCTCTACTTTCCCATTAAAGTTGAAAAATCAGGTTACCTCATCAGTGTGGGAGTATACTTTTGTTGTTTTATATCTGTCTAACATTCTCTCCTTCTGGGAATTCTTCTTCGTTCACACCATGTAAGTTTAGGGGCTATGAGAGATGAGACCCTGCTGCCTTGCTTATGACCTAGCAGGTTAGAGGGCCTCATGACCCTAGATACAGTGAGTGGTCTGAGACTGGCACATGACTTAAACCAGAAAAGAGTCCTGGCACAAGCCTTCATTAAAGAAACCATTAACATTTATGTATTTTACTTAACGTTTCTCATCAAAAATTATTCTGCATATCCAGAAGAACCATTACATTACCTAAGAAGGTTAGTTTCCCAAGAGTAGTTTGCATTATTATTCCCAAAGAGAAGTCATACATCTTCCTATTTCTCCCTACTGGAACAATACTCAGATCTGGAACAATGATTGGGAAAGAGGTGTCTTGTCTTTTTTTTTTTTTTTTTTTTGGTAAAGTGAGCTGTAAGGGTGATATAGTTTGGCTCCTGCTGTGTCCCCACCCAAATATCATCTTGAATTATAATCACCCCCAGGGAGGAACCTGGTGGGAGGTGATAGATCATGGGAGCAGGTTTCCCCATGCTCTTATTGCAATAGTAAGAGTTCTTATGAGCTCTAATGGATTCGAGAGTGGCAATTTCCTCTCTACTCTCTCTCTCCTGCCACCTTGCAAAGAAGTTGCTTGCTCGTCTTCACCTTCCGCCACAATTATAAGTTTCCCGAGGCTTTCCCAGCTATGCAGAACTGTGAGTCAATTAAACCTTTTTTTTTTTATAAACTACCCAGTCTCATGTAATATCTTTATAGCAGTGTGAAACAGCCTAACACAAAGGCTGTTAACCTGACAATACTGTACAGAGAGAACTACATGAGAACAGAGTCACCACACAAGAAAGTAGGACTGAGTGAAAGAGAGAACAGTTTCCCGGACAGATTATTTAAGCATGTGAGCTTATCCAAGTGGGAGGAGAAGAGCAAGTCTGTAATTTTAAATTCCACAATCCTACCCCCATTTCTTTCAATTTAATTTGAGTTTGGTTTCTCTAACTGGAAACCACAAAGATTTAGACAAGCACAACCCTCCTCTACACTGTGTTAGTTGCTAGCACTATCCTCAGTGGCTCAGGGGCATCCTTCCCTCCCTCCAGCACCTGCCAGGGAATGCAGAGACTGCTTTGAGAGGAACACCTCACTCTACAGAATTTTTCTGGCCTCATTTACCACTTCAGAGGATATAATAGTGGCTCTGTAGATGTGGGTTAACTTGAATATTTTACACTGAATGTTTTAGGTAATATATAATCTCTTCTTTAGCGTGACTTAAATAGTGGAGGCAATGTTCCCAAAGGTATGTTCTGACCCCTTTTCCATTAAGATAAGAAGATGTATGGCTTTAGTTTCACCTAAATGCCATTAAAACTTCAAGACAAACATAACGAAACACAAGAAAAAGCTGGCCTAGATTAGATTTGCTGATTTCATCTTACTTCTGCAAATTATAAGCTTTTCTTATCTTTCAAGGCTGTAATGTAAAACAAACTTCTCTGTGTACAATTCCATTCATTTTTCCTTTTAATGTGTTTCTCAATAACCGTAAACTCTTTGTTTTTCTACTTGTTCATTAATTTGTTTTTACAAATAATATTTATTGAATATCAACAATGAGTCAGGTACTATGTTGGATGCTGGGGTTTGAAAATGGTGTACCTATACAGCAATTTTGCATGTTCTTCACATGTACCCCAAAACCTAAAATGCAATAAAAAATATATATATAATAAAAAAATAAAAAAAGTAAAAAAAAAATACAAAAAAAGAAAATGTAAAAAGGAATATGATAATTTTATTTTTTTAAAAAAATCAGCTGTTCAGGATTACTATAGATGGCGCAGAAGTGGAAGCCAGCTTCCTGATTCCTCTGCCAATGCCCCTTTTTAAATTAAACATATTTCACTTATAGAGTGACACTGATTTTTCCTCACCATGCTAGACAAGTACAAACATCTACATTATTATTTTGCTTAGGAGGAAGAAAAATTGCTCAAACAGCAGCCTAATCTGAGAGAGGGGAGGGGATCCTTTCCAGAGAGTAGACTATCTCAGGAAGATACAAAAATTTCACCATCATTTACGACAACTCAGCCATAAAAGCACAATTTTTTATTTCATCAAAGACACCACTTAAAAATTAAGCTTCTCTTGAAAATATCCAGTTTACTAATTGAGGAGAGAATTGTCAACAACATTTTGACAATAACAGCAAGGTAGGCTTTAATCAACTTTTAAGAAAAGTGCCGAAATGGTTTAATTTTTGTCAATGATACCTAGATACATAATTCAGAAATAAATGGGTCAAATATGAAGAGACTTTAAAGTTTGCCTCAGTTCTTCACCTGACCCGCTGGGTGACCCTTGGCAAAATCTTCAGCTTCTGGGCCTCAGCATTCAGCTAATTTAAGCATCTCATTTTTTGATATACAAGAGACAGCACTTTACATTTTGTTAAAATAGGAAAGATAGCTCACTTAGAACTCAACACCAAATTGTAAAATGGGGGATAGTACAAATTGCTGTAATCATCATCCATATACATCTCAGATTTATTCATTCATTCTTTTAATTCAGCCAATCCATTCATGTATTTCATTCATGCTGGATAAAAAAGTAAGTTCTTTCTTTTTATGAATGCCAGAAAATAAATACTTTAATCTTTGCAGGCTATATAATCCCTCATAATCTTTCAATTCTGCCATTATAATAGGAAAGCAATCATAGACATTGCATTTAAACAGGTGTGGTTGTATTTCAATAACATTATTTTTAAATCAGGGAAGGTGCCAGCTATTGCTCGTGGACTGTAGTGCTGAACCCTCCTTTAAACAAACCAATAGATAAAATAATAGGTACAATTTAAATTGAGCAATAGTCACCATGGTAATATTGTTGTAAGAATATTCTGTTTAATCCTCATATACAAACATAAATTCTATTCACTCAATATGCAAAATGTACCAGAAAACAAGAAACATGTTCCACAGTCACAGATTTTAAATTTTTTGCATGGAAAGAAATTTGACAAACCACTAGAAAATAAGTAAGTGATGAAAAGAAAAATAAAGTTGATAAAGGTATAAAAAGTGGCAGGTGTTCTTTTCAATAGGGTAGTCCTGAATTTCTATATGATCAGATGACATTTGAGCAGAGACCTGAATGAAGTAGGGGCATGTCTTTTACAGATATCTGGAGAGAGAATTCCAGGAAGATAAAAGAAAAAGTTTAAAGGCTCTCTGAGATGGGAGTGTGTTTGTCGTGTTAATGGAAAGATAGGAAAGTATTGTGACTGGGACCATAAAGCAAGTCTATGGAGATAGGTCAGAATGGCCACCCTGAACTAGAATAGATGGGATGCTGTAGGCTAGAAATAGGAGTCTGGTCTGAGTGGGTGGCTCATGCCTGTAAATCCCAGCACTTTGGAAGGCCTAGGTATATGGGCAGATCACCTGAGGTCGGGAGTTCAAGAGCAGCCTGACCAACATGGAGAAACCCCATCTCTACTAAAATCACAAAATTAGCCAGATGTGGTGGAGCATTCCTGTAATCCCAGCTACTTCAGAGGCCGAGGCAGGAGAATTGCTTGAACCCAGGAGGCAGAGGTTGTGTTGAGCCAAGATCATGCCATTGCACTCCAGCTTGGGCAACAAGAGCGAAATTCCATCTCAAGTAAATACATAAATAAATAGGAATTTGGATTCTGTTTTGAGATGAGCAGAGGAATTATGTGATGTCACTAATATATATATTTTTAATCATTCTGGCAACGCCCCATCATGGTGCAAGGGAGTAAGCAGAATGACAAGTATTTATTGCATAGTTCAGGTAACAGGTTATAGTGACAGGAACTGGGAAGACATTTGGGAAAAAGATGTCAAAATTTTGGATAAATCTTCAAGCTAGACATTATTAACAGGTACTAAGAATAAATTCAGAGGTGTTAAATGACTTGTCCAAGTTAAAACAGCTAGAAAGTACAAGGACCTAAAATATCCTTAGTACCAGAATCCCGTGGAAAAGAATGCTTTCAATTAACCCCCTCCCTCAATCGCTCACGTGTTGAAATGTAGGTAAGTGGTAAGAATTGGTGGAAAGATGCATTGTTCTCAATTCAACCCATCTCCACAACTTCCTTCCTCTGGCCATGCCACAGTTTATCTGTTTTCTGAAAGATTAATTAGCTAATTTTTGCTTATGACTTTTTGGAGAATATGATATTTGGGAAAATGGGTCTATCTGGTGCAGAGGGGGCAGAGTATGAAGTTATTAAAAGAAGGGCTTATAGACATCACACTCACACACACACACACACACACACACTCACACTCCACCTATTGCTCTAACACACTCCCCTTGAGGTTACAGTCCAGTGTGAGAATATTCTTGTTACAGAATATCATGGATTTCAGGAGTCTGTTCTCTACCTCACTTCCTAACCCAGGCAGTTTCTTCCTTTCAATTCGCTCAATGTCCCCAGAATATTGTTGTAGAGAGTATTAAGATGAGCCAGAGCCAAAAATCAGAGCCAATTGTTGACAGAGTGAAGATTCATAAAAGAGAGCAAAGGCAAGAGCCCTGAAACTAGAACTAAGCTCCACATAGCAGAGCAATAGACAACTAACAGGACAGCCTGGTGGTTAGATTCTATTGATTATAATTCTGGTTAACTTACTGATTTGACCAACATTAAGTATCTAGTGCATGTATAGCCTATGCAAATAATAGTTATTTCAGTAAGTTTTCCAGGCATATTTTTAGAAATAGGTCTTTTAATTTTCATCAGTGTGAATGAAGAACAAGTCCTCCATTGAAGCCGTAACAGATACCCTTCAACCCTTGAGTGGTGGAACTCTGAGGTGTGTTTCATGTTGTTCTATAGAGTTTTGTTGACTCTATTAGTTTTCTTTATTTCCTTTACTTCACCATTTCCCTACAAGTCCTCCTGGAAACATCTTACAAATAAATAAATAATTTGCATTTTCATCCTTATCTCACAATCCAATTCTAGGGGATCCCAGCCTATGACATAACTCTGATACATATGCAATACATTGTTCATCAGGACCTCACCTGTCCTCAAGCACTCTAACCAACACAGTTTGAAAATACCTTCACTGATAGTAAAATGTATGTATGCTGAAATGATAGAAACTAGAGTTCAAGCCAAGAGTATTTTTTTTTGTAATGTGTTGGTTGTATGACTTGAGCAAAACCAAGTAATATCTCCTAAATATCAGTATATTCATCTATCTGTACACTAACAGTAGTCTTCCCACCTCAGTAATTCTCATTCTAAGTCAGAAAAACAATAGGTAATTTAAATCCTCCAACTTTTCCAGTTATGCCTTCTTTATCAAAATGTTAGCTATATACCAATCTATCCTGACATACGTTTACATAGCATGTCTTTTATTTGTGTTAAACTTACTGTACTATTCTGTGTATAAAGCATACTTCAAAATCAGATTCCAGACATGCATATTAATTTAATCACCATAACTCAATGATTTACAGGGAAGCGCATCTAGGTCTGATTGGGTTAATATGAAACTTTTGTCTGCTTAATCATTGCTCCTTAAGAGTAATACTAATGATGGCCCTTCCTAACATCATGTTAACTCATTTTAGCATTTATATTAAATTGTATAAAATCACAGTAAGGGAGGTATTGCTTCCATCGTTAGTTATGAAAATGGGCTCAATCCAGTAAGTAAACTTAGTTTAATAGCTAATAAATGTTAGAGCCAGGATTTGAAACCTGGTCTGGTTTGACACTAAAGTTATAAATATTTTAAATAAACTGTTGTGCATTCCATCAGACATTATCTATTTACATATCTATCTCTCTATCTATAAGATGGAGTCCTGCTCTGTCACCTGGGATGGAGTGTAGTGGTGCAATCTTGGCTCACTGCAACTTCTGTCTCCCAGGTTCAAGGAATTCTCCTGCCTCAGCCTCCTGATAGTTGGGATTTACAGGCATGCACCACCATGCCCAGCTATTATTATTATTATTATTATTATTATTAATAGTAGTAGAGACACGTTTCCGAATGTTGTCCAGGATGGTCTCAATCTCTTGACCTCGTGATCCGCCCACCTCGGCCTCCCAGAGTGCTGGGATTACAGGCATGAGCCACCTTGCCCAGCCCAGACATAATATATTATGTTTTTAAGCTGGATATATTTTCCAAGCCCAAGCCTCCCTTCTCATTTTCTACTTTTACCTAATACAAATTATTGACCCACAGATCACCTATGAACAATGGTACATAGTAGTTATTAGTAAATGGTAGCTTCAATTACTACCATTACTATTATAGTTTTTAAAGGAGGATATTTTGGAACCTCATGAGACTTAGAGGAGAATATTTTGGAACCTCATGAGACTTGTCAGATACTATGTTTATTGCTAATTTTATTTTAATGAAGAATCATTTATCTAACTTCGTGAATCCAGTATACAGAAACATGTCTGATATCAAAATACTCATAATTTGCACCTGGAATCTTTGTCTAATTTAACTTTCATTTTATTTCTATGTAAAACATCTTTCTACGTTTTACAAAGCAAATTTATCATAACTAAAAGTGTGGTTACTATATGTACTAACTTATCTAGGATTAGTTTATATAAGTTTGGTTCAATCTCATAATTTAATTCCTTGCCAGAATTCTTTGCTTATTATGTGTTACTTTTTTCTCTGAACTAATACTTTCCAAGCCTGACTTTTGGGGTCTTTGAGAATTTCAGCAAATTATTTAACATCTTTTAAATATTTCCTTTTAAAATAATTAGAGTAGATTGGTGAACAGGAACCCAAACTCTTCAATATCCAAAAATAGAGCTTAATCCATGACAGTCACAATAGATCATTTAATAAATGAATTACAGGACCTCTTGGTTTCAGAGCAGTTGAAGAAAAACTGAAAAATTCTGGGTTGCTTATCTTCTGCTCATACAGATAAGAACTCATATATATCTCCAAACTATCTTTTGGGGTTCTCCAAATTTCTGGGTTTTAAAATCTCTGGCCAAAATAGAAAAGGAGTTCTAAAATTGAGTATACTTAACTTTAGTTACTCAAATGAATCCTTTAAAACATTAGCTTGTGGTTAATACCCAGTCAGCAAAAAAGAAGTATGCATTTATGTCTTACAACGTCTTTGCAGTTCTCCTTCAAAGAGTAGTACACATAATCAAATTAGGCTTGTTTGTTCTTAATACATTTAATATATTTGCCATGAGAAAATGAATCATTCCTCTATTTTAATGGTGCTGACTCTCTCCAAGTTTTGTTCATACATATTAAAGGAACTTGGTCAACCATCTATTAAATTAGGATTTTAAAAACCCTACAAAACTATTTATTTCTTAATTTCTGTAAAACCTTATTTCAAATTCAGAACTAAATGGTAAACTATCGAGCTGATACTAAAAAATATTCTCCCAAAGAACTTCAGTTCTTTGTATAATCAAATTGAACAGACACAAAATTTTTTGCTGTATATTGAAATATTATTTCTTACATATCACCATGTGATGGATTGTATTGACAAAAATATGCACAATTCTGGTGCTATAAAAACAAGAAATCCAAAAATTTATCATCTAAATTACAATTTCTCCCACAACGCAACAATTCCTTTTGAATGACAAGCAAAATGTATTAGGCATAATATATTTAAACAAAAATGTATTATTTTTAGTCATGTTTTCCTAAGGATGCTAATTTAAGGCTCTGTAGAGAGGAGAAAAGTGTTGGAATATAGATGTATGTTTATCATACTTAATTGCATTTGAAAATGGCAGCATTGGACTATAGAATCATTTTCATTTTAATATTTTTATCTAATTTTTTTTCATCATGGACTATTCCATATCAGTGGCATCTTCAGAAAATATTCAAAACTTTTAAAACACAAAAAGAAATGTATAATGTTGCAAGCACAAATCAATTTTTCAATACATTTAAAAAAGAATTATAGCCATTCACATATTTATCTTTTGTATTTGCTCAACTCCAACACTCATGAGCAATATTAAAAATTTCTTTGGTTACAAGGTAAACATGTTTTCCTCAAGCAAAGTACTAATATAGAATAAATATGGACGATCACATTTAAAAATATTTTTAAAAGATAGGGAATTCTTACTGTTAAAATATGCCAAAATGATATTTTCTTTCCTTATTAGAGTTAATTTATTTTCTTAATACTCCATTTTCAGAAGAGAGGCCATCTTTTGGTATATTTTTATCATATTTTTCAAAACCTAGTATGATTAATATGATAAAAATGTACTGAAAACTGTACCTGGCATTGTCTATGTACCAGTTTTGTCAAGAAAATAATGGGGGGAGTAAATACTTTAAGCTCTGGAATTAAACAAATTGTTAAAACTTCCTTTTTTCTTCCCCTTTCTTCACATTTTGTCAGAATTTGGTTTGTGTTAAAAGAGGGCAAGAGAGTGAGCAAATTTCAGAGCACTGTCACCTTCTGAAAGCCTTCCTAGCTGGGGATGTACTGCATACTGAAACACACTAAAGACACTTCCCAGGGGAAAGTGACATTTAATCCCCTACTTGCTGTGTGAGCAAATGCTGTCATTATAGCATTCACAAGAATACAAGTCTATGTCTTCTCAAAATATCCACCACTAATATATATGAAATTCATCTTGACACTCTCTCTTTAAGAAATATTCTCTCCTGCTAAAAACTCAGAAGGTGACCCAGTGGGTGATCTCTTCTGAGCTCACTGACTGTTAAGAAAACAATCAGAAAATCACTCCTAGAGTTTCTAATGCTTGGGAGTTCATTCATGTGAACATACAGGGTGTCAGTTGTGTGTCACTTTACAGTCCTAATAGAAACTTGATAAAGTTAACAGGAAATTGTTTTGATTTTTTCTATGTGCCTTGTACTGTTCTAGAAAGTACTTATGATGCAAGGAAGGTATACAGCATTGTGGGGGTTTTTTCATGAAAATTACTTAGAATCTAACCTTACCTGGCAATAGTTTTATACTTAAAGTTAATACTGACTATATATATTTAAGTATTTGCTGGTACTATTGTATGAAATGGAATGGCCATGTTTTACCATATTAAGTCAGTGAAATCACCTTAAAAGGCTGTTTCTCTTATTTCTTGAGGTAGGTTGGAATAAAAAAAAATAATTATATCTTTGATGTAAGGGATATTGGTTCAAGTATAGTATCTTACTGGCTCCGTGATATTTACCTAATTTCTATTATTAACATGTTTTAGTCTCTCTCATGGGGCTAATTATTAAAAGTTAAATAACTTGTTTGAGTCATCAATAACTCCATGAACTAGGACTGGAAAATCATGTCTTCATCTGCCTTGAAAATTTTTATCCACTGGTAAGAGGGTGTGTTCTATTGAGAAGCATGCTAAACCTATATCAACATTTGTTTATGTATCTATTTTTTAAAAGCAAATTTGATATAGTACCGGTGGTATGTTGGAGCTGGCTTGTATAGACTTGCGAGAGAAAGTAGTTGTATAATTTGGAATTTTGCAACTTGGATATTAAACACGGTCACCACAGAAAAATTAAACTTTTTGAAATTCAATTAAAATAAATAAATGTAAATTATTTTAAAATAAATTAAAGAAAAATAAGAATATCAAATTATTAAATAATTTCTTAAATAAAAATAATATAAATTATTATTTTATATTGTATATGATTAAATATATAATTAAATAATATCAAAGAAGGTGAAGGGTTGATTAATTTTAATTCTTTGAATTATATTTTAATTCATTTATTACATTTTAATAATAGCTGTACTTTTAAATATCTATCTTAGCTATATAGTAAAAAATCTGTGTTTCAGATACTACTGTTCAATTCTTTCCAACACCACTTTTGGTGATGCCAAATTGAAGCTGGAAATTGACTACAGCAGAATTATTTACACAACAGAAATCAGCAAATACTCCAAATTAAAGACCTTCCCCTTCTTACTCTCCCAGAGCCAGGTGTTAAACATTTACTAGCACACCACTGTACAGTGTTTATGGTGTGTGACAGACATTGCAGTTGTTTTACACATATTAAACTATTTAATTTGATCATCTTAACCAGCCTCTGGAGTAGTTGTTGTTACTACTCCTCATTTTTCAGATGAGGAACCTAGGGTAAATTGCCTAACTTCTCAATGCCTACGGATCACACTTTGTAAATGGTGGAGCCATTATCTGCATCTGCGCAAACTTTGCCTCATAGCCTGCACCAAAACACTTCACTCCGTTTTATATATTGTTGTTAATGATCATCTCTGCCTTGGGAGGGAGAATGGAAGAGTGGTCAGAGTCACATTATTACACATCTTAGTCTTGGCATTTCCTAAAACTGTACAGGGAATAGTCTGACATGTGACAAGTGGCAATCCGTACCATCTCCTCATCAGAGCAATGTAGACAGTAATCATCCCTAATTCTGAGACTGAAATGAGAGATACATGTAAAGCATTTAGCACGGTGTCTGATACTTAGCAATTCTTACATTCTAGCTGTTTTCTCATCACTTTGTTAAACGTACTATAAATATTATCATTTTCTGTAACTGTAGCAATTTCTCAGAAGTAACTTTTTTTGTAAAGAAACAAGTTAGTGCAAGAAGAAAAATTCTTAAAATGGATATGTAATGTAGTAGAATTAGAGGAAAAAGCTTAAAAGGTGAAAAGAGATGAGAAAATAATGAGTATGAGAACATGGAGAAAATATATGACAGGGGCTATGAAACAAAATGAAAAATGAAGGAGCAAAAAACAATTAAATATCTAGAAAATCATAATGCACATTCCAAGATTACCTAAAGCCAGGGTGAATAACACAGTCTTTATACAGCACTCACTATTATAACCTTTTTCAGATACTTTTGTAATATACTTACCTGTGTTTCTCAAAACAGACTGAGAGCTTTGAAAGCAGAAACCTTATTTTATATCTCCCCTAATTTTTATGGCTAAGTAGTTTCTGTAACATAAACAGAACTCTGTGAAAGTTAAAATTAAATGTTGAAGTTTAAAACATGTAAATAAAGGTGCTGGATGTCTTGTGAATTTTCCATGAAATGAATACATTTTTTCAAAATATATATATATTCTTGCTGTTCTCAAATCCACTCTGGTTATTTAGAAACTTTCAAAACTGAGAAGGTGGACGATGGAAATGCTTGCTGTGCTTCTAAGTTAGCAGTTGCCTACAGATCAATTTTACTCAAATCAATTTAAGCCCATTGACACATTTTTACTAAACATCACATTATCAAAAATTTAAAAGATGTTTAGCCAGTCAAAAAGAGGAAAGTGTTTCAGCATGAGCTGCACTTAAGATTATATTGCTATGCAATAATAAAATACATGATAAATGGAAAAAATGAATATAAACATAATCATTGAATACAATTCAGAATGTTTTACAAGTATGGAATATAAATATAATCATTGCATTCAAACAGAATGTTTTACAAGTATGGAGTAGACCTTACAATTATTTGTTATTAAAATATATGCCAAAGAGATAGTCCAAATAGAAGGAAACCATGAACTTCTGCTCCAAAAGGCAGCATATTCCCTGTCATGTGCTTCCCAGGTGCTGCTGGAAACTTTCATCTGACACATGAGGTGGAAGAACATGTCCGCAATGGGAGGAAAACTGGACTAGAATCTGACCAGTAGTCTCTTCCATGTGTACTGCTATAAGACTTCTATACATACATTAACAATTAAGGTCCTGAATTAATAGCATATTTTTATTATAATTCAAATTTCAGAGCATAGTTATTGATCATTTAAGACATACAAGACCTTATGCAAAATGCAAAAGGTGAAATGGTGCATTCAGTTAGTTAGCCATTCAACCACAAAAAATAGTGAAGATATTTCATATATATCTGGAACTATGGTAGGCTGCAGGACTATAATGGTAGCAGAACACAGCCCCCTTCCTTTAAGTAAAGCAATATTCTTCTACCAGTAGAAGGCAGTATGATTAAGTTGCCTTTCATCCCTGAACTCTTCTACCTGCTTCAGTTGTGGTATCAATCTGCTAAAGTCACTGAAGTATTTTTTCGTCTATAAAACTGATACAATGCCCAACTCATAGGTGGCTGTGAGAGAATTCTAGCACAGTGTACAACCACGTAATTTTTTTTTTTTTTTTTTGAGACAGTGTTTCACTCTTGTTGCCCAGGCTGGAGTGCAACTGTGTGATCTCAGTTCACAGCAACCTTCGCCTCCCAGGTTCAAGCCATTCTCCTGCCTCAGCCTGCCAAGTAGCTGGGATTACAGGCATGCACCACCACGCCCAGCTAATTTTGTATTTTTAGTAGAGACGGGGTTTCCCCATGTTGGTCAAGCTGGTCTTGAACTCCTGACCTCAGGTAATCTGCCCGCCTCAGCCTCCTAAACTGCTGGGATTACAGGTGTGAAACCAGGTAATTCTTGATCATATTCTCATGATAAGTACCATAGCATTCATGCCAGTGTTATCACAAATACATTTTACATCAAGGTATTAAAAAATGCAGTTTATGAATCCTCATATTATATAATACTTAATCTCTTAAAAAAATTTTAAAATATTAACTATTATGTTTGCTGTCCATCTCTAGCTGGATGTATGAGTCATCTGATAATCTCAAGATTCAGGAAAATATAAACTCTCTCTAAATGTATGACTGTCCTTACATTTCTGAGTGAAAAACTTTATTTTGAAATATGCTATGATATTTAATGTTTATCTAAATGACAATAAACACAGATTATTAGCCCATTCAGCAACTAGGAAGAGATCATTTTTGGGAGAAAGATGAGAATTAACTGTTAGTAAAAATGAGAGATATTTCAATTTACAGATGCTATAAATAAACTAAACCAAGTTTATAGACAAATTTTTGACTTACTTTTGGATGTTAAATTGGAATAAGAAAGGGAAGATGAGGAAGACTGAAAAAATTAATGTGTATAGGTACCTTCTATGTGTTAGGCATGATGTTTAATCAGGCCAGGAAATATGTAAGGTACATAATGTTGCTCTTAATTTGTCATGAAAAGTATGAGGAAGATAGACACCTGTGCCTGAATGATTAAAAACCCACATCACATTTGCCTCAAGCCATATGACAAATAATTAATAGAACCACATTTTAAACCCAGATCTGTGAGCCTAGAAATTATTATTATTATTATTATTATTTGAGAAGATTACTGCTTTGGAACCAGGTGCCAGGTTTTGGGTTAAAAGGCTGAAGAAATAAAGCTGATGTTGTAATCCCAGCACTTTGGGAGGCCGAGGTGGGTGGACCACCTGCGGTCTGGAGTTTGAGACCAGCCTGGCCAACATAGTGAAACTCCCATCTCTACTAAAAATACAAAAATAAATCTTGCTTATTTTTTTATATGTTTTTACAAAGTGTATTTTTATATGTAATTTTACAAAGCGGCAGGCACCTGCAATCCTAGCTACTAGGCAGGCTGAGGCAGGAGAATTGCTGGAACTCAGGAGGCAGAGTTCGCAGTGAGCCGAGACTGTACCACTGCACTCCAGCCTGGGCAACAGAGCCAGACTTTGTCAAAAAAAAAAAAGAGAAATAAATCAAATGTTGCCATATACCTATGTAAATTTCAACTGCCTCAGATACCTGAAATCTTAATTTTAGGCTCTTCTTCCATTCCAAATATGGAAGAATAAATATTTTAAAGCTTATATCTGGATATTGTTTTTCATGTTGGGTGGTATGTTGAATTATTTCCTTTTTCCCACTAGTAAGAAAATGTACTGAATTTTATTTTTACTTTTTTTAGAAATTAATTACAGATCAACTAATGTCTCCTTAACTTCTGACACTTGCATTTTTCCCTGTGGTTGGCAGCAGTTGTGTCAGGTTTTATGATACAATAACCAGTGTAAAATGCATCAGACCAATTTGAGTCATTTTTTTCTTAATGAGTCAGACTTAAAAGGGCAAAAACTTTAATTGGAGAGGAGGGGAGCTTCAGATGCTATGCTTGCTATTGTTCAATAGTTCTGGATGACTAAGAAAGCTGTAGGAAAGCTTACCTATTAGCAGTCTTCAGAAAGCTGGTCTCAGGCCCAATTCCTCTCCTCCCAATTCTAATTGCTAACTCATGTGTAAATACTAATCCACCTCAAGAAGTGGCAACAAATGTTATCCGATATAATGTGCATGATGTGTGGTGAACTAAAGCTCTATAACATGTTCAGAGATCAACTGTGGCTTACTCTGTATTAGTGCATTTTCCTCTTCTATTAAGGAGAAAGGAAAACAGCTGAGACTGGGGATACGGTACATTGGCTTCTTATAACTTGTGCTGATATCTTTTTGTCAGCATTATATTCTTTGGTTTATCAGTTGCAGCAAACAGATTAGTAAACACCATTAGTTAGATTCTAGTCACTATAATCAAATTATCTTTGACCAGAGTAATAACTACACAAAATATCATTTACTACTAATGAGATCTGAGAGTTCTGCTGAAGAGAAAATTCTGGCTATAATTGCGTGGAGGAGGTGTACAAAGCCTTCCAAAAACTGATTTCCAAGAGTCAACATTGTTTCATCAAAACTATGCAAATTTTCTTGGTAAGAAATAAAATTAATTCTCAGTATTTAGAGAACAGTGGAGTCTAAGTCTGATAAACAAAAGCCTGGGTAGGTGGCTGGTGGTTTGGGTAAGTGGTAGGGATCTTCACAGTGAGGCTGAGAGCCTGTGTCAGTCTGCACATACTCTGGAATATCCTGAAGTTAGTCAATTCTCTTTAACTATCTTTCCAAGATTAAAAAAAAGTGATCCAAGACATTATTTATTGTGGACTGATGCCCCAAAACAAAATGTTCCATTAATCAGATATACTTTTTAAAAAAGAATTTTTTCCCCAACTTCAATAATTATTGTCTAGAACTCAGAATCTCCTAGTATACACCTTCAAAGGGAATCTCTAAAGTGTATTGCTCTGTAATTATTTAAGCAGAAATGAAACCACAACGAAGACGTCATTTAAGTTCCAGGAAACAGAATTCAAGTTAGTTGTTTGAAAGTTTCTTACAGAAGTGTGTAAACAACACACACAAAAAAAAAACAACAGCAACAACTGGATTAGTGATTTCAAAATAATTCATATTCATGATTAAATGTAGTGGTTACATTATTTTAGCTTCAAAGTTAGAACCTTATTGTGTAATATTTTATTAAGCATAATTTGTTTAACTGCTGATGTTAATTGTTCATATGTAATAGAATAAAAACCCTTTAGAATTTAGCTCAAATAGTTTTTTTTCAGGCTTTACAGATGAAATTAAAGCTTTCCAACAACTTTATTTTTTTCTCAAACATAAGGTCTGACAGGTTTTAATAAATTCAGAACAGAAAACTTGCTTTGTATTCTAATTTGTTGGGGACATGTTCAATGTTCATTCTCTCTGTTAACATTATTTCTGATATAAAAATTCAAAATGATTGCACCTCTTACTCTGAGGAATGTTACTTGGTAAATCAATAGATATAAATTTGAATAAAATTTAGATACAAAAATAGCCTCAGAATTGATCTTTTTTTAGTCCTTTTTTGTTAACAGTTGTTGGAAATTGGTAGAGGTGACAAAAATGTCTGATATCTCAATACTGTTTCTATTTTTCACCTGGTCATTGAGATATTATTCAAAACGGAATGCTAATTCTAAAAATATCTACTAAATCTTTCATGTGAGTCTTGGGAAGCCAAAAATTCAGGCATAACAAACTAAACAATAGGCAGTGTCTACCTAACATTTGTTGAATTTAGGACCAAAGCAAAATGTGTATGTTACTTTGTGATAAGAAAGCTTGCCAACTATCCCAACTTCCATTGTTTTTCTCAGCTCTGAGCATCATAGACACAACTAGTCAATAGATACTCATGGTCATATAATTACACACTACATTTCTTAATGTTTTTGTTCAAATTATCTAGGTTGTTTGCTAAAATGCAGTATCACAGACCCAGCCTAACTCAACACAGTCAGTATTTTAGAAAGTTAGAGTAGAGAAATCTACTCTATTTTACAAAAAGTATGGGTCCACAGGGATAAACATATTAAAAAGAAATTTTAGACTTTGCTATAACTGGCTGCTTTGCTCATTGTAACCCCTTTCTGCCTTCTCTGGTCATTACAAAAAAAGAGAGTTACACATTGTTGATGCTCCACCCAACTGCGTGTGGTGGTGAGCATTCATTCATTTCACTCATTCTTGGTTTCTGACTACTGTATTCAGGACTTCACATTTTTTCAAATATTACTTTAGCTGTATCACATAAATTTTGACGTAGAGTGCTTTTCACTGTTATAAATTCTAAGTATTGTGCAGTGCTTCTTGATATGTAACTCAAAATGCTGTTTCAAACAGAAACCATTTTCAAATAGTGATTAGCAATAAGTGAAATAATGTTATTGCTATAGCACCTCAAATACACTGGAGTTTAAATGAGATTTTTGGCTGTTGTCTGCAATACCAAAGACTAATTCACCCATGGTTTTTATGGAACAATGAGCTAAAACTTAATAAACAAGTATTTGTAAAAATGAATTCTTTAAATATACAAACATTTTAAAGTTGATGCTTTCCTATATTGGTACTATGTCTTATTGGAGAAAACTATATAATATTGCAGCTCTAAGAATATTCAAGATGCTGATTCTAGTCCTTCCCATAAATATTTTCTTTATGTGAGTATACGAAGATATCTGAACAAAAAATATGTTGAAAAATAACCTTTGCCAATTTCTCCCAAAGCAAAATGTCCTGTTTTTCTTTTTGCATGCTTGACTTACTAAACCAACATAATAATTCACAAACTTAAATGGACAATAATTGTCATTCAGTGTCCTTTATTCCTCCTGGATTATTATTATGTTTTAATGTTTGAGACAGGCCAGGAAGTGGCAAGTAAAGACATTTTTGAGCAGACAACCGGCTCTCTCAATACTTGGGCATATCTTATCCCTGGTTCTTTCAAGAGCAGGGAATAGAACTGAACAGAGCTAGGTGAAAGACTTTCCAGAGTACTGAGAATAGTGACAATAAGATAATCATATTTTAGAGTTCTCCTGGACAATAAATTTATAATCTGAAAGCCAGTCAGTTAGAAACAGACCCATTTTATTGAAAAACAGTTATAAAGTAATAGTCACAATACAGTCACTGTCTCCACTGGTAAACAGCACTTAATATCTGAACATTATCACATCTCAAGTCCTCTAATCTCTGCACTCCTGACTCCCCTAATCTGGTATGAAATGGTGAATTTGCTGTTTCAAAGAGTTCATTCCATAAAATTCACTGTTCTTTGCCCTGGAAACAAAATTAATTTAATCTTTTGTTTTAAATTTTAAAATATTAAATAATGTTTTTTTCCTTCGTTTTATCTTATCTTTTTTTTTTTTTTTTTTTTTTTTTTTTTTTTTTTTTTTTTTTTTTTTTTTTTTTTTTTTTTTTTTTTTTTTTTTTTTTTTTTTTTTTTTTTTTTTTT
>PVKV010000121.1:339224-401377 GCA_004027835.1 Alouatta palliata | reverse complement strand
GAAACAGTTTTATATTTAACAGGGTATCATTCTTTTAAAGGTTGGTCCCACCATAAATTTTAAGAGCAGTCATCTTAAAGAATCACATGAATAATCACAGGGTTCAAGCAATGCCTGGTGAACAGAGTCATAAAACTAGTCCAAGGCAGGAACCAGGATAAAACACAATGTCTTAGTAAAACCACATAGCCGTCACCAGCCCATTGTGTAAGCAACTAGGAAGTCAAAATAGTTCTTTTACTTTATTTCTCATCCTTAGTTCCTACTTTCCCATAGCTCGACTGCCTCCGGGGGGGGAAATGCTTCTGGGGTCTAACTCCATTATGGCGGAGACACTCTTGGGGGTCTCTACGCTGGAGCGACTCCCACATATTCTCTACTGCAAGAAGGCTGCAGCTTGGTCTTAGGACCTGAACCATTATGTAAGATATCCAGGTGCCCTGATGGAGTGGCCATTTAGTGAGTCCCCATAACTGTGGGATAAAGAAAGGCCCAGAAGACTGCAGCCTTCTAGCCACAACTCTTCAGATTGTACATTGAGCTCCCCCGGGACTCTCCAGACCAGATGAGCTGCCAGCTGCATACCACTGGGTGACCTCAGCCAATGCCTGCCTGAATTCCTGGCCCATGGAACCAGGAGATAGAGTGAAAGCATTGTTGCTTGAAGCCACTAAGTTTTGGGAGCATTTGTTACGCAACACTAGATATCTAGAATATTATACTTTGGATCAATTTAGGAAGAGAGCTAACCTTAATTTCTGGAAATGACTGCTTTTACAAAAATTAATCAACATACTAACTCAGCTAAGTATATTAAGTCAAAGTATAATTTAGAATTACTTAAAATTCAACCAGGGGCCATCAGACAGCTAGTAATTTATAGGCACAGATTATTCTTGTCCTTAACGTCCTGGAAATAATTGTACTGTAGGTCCTGACTGCTGAAGTGGTGGTATGTTTTCCAGTGCCCTCATCCTCACCTGGGAGCTAGTTAGAAATGCAGGATCTGTCTCTGCCCCACGCCCAGTGCTTCAGAAGCTTCCTTTTAACAAGATCTCTGGTGATTCCTACGCATTGTGAACATTGAGAAGTCCTAGTCTAGGGAGTTTTATTAGAGGCAGTGGGAGTCTGATAAACAAATGTGGGAGGAACAGATTTCACATTCATTTTCCTCTTCCTTATTTGGTAATAAAAGCATCTACTTTCAGATAAATTTGTTTTTCTTTAATGTTAAGTCACACAGGCAGGGTTTCCTCAAGCCCCAAACCTTTAAGAGTAATAAAGCATACTTTCAAACTGGGGCATGTATTACAAATGTATTTAAATTAGAGCTTAATTAGGTCAGTAAAATATATGAAACCACTTTTTCAGTTCTTTGAAAATACAATTTGTTTTTTACAATTTAGGCTAGTGAGGAAGTAGATACAAAAGAAATATTACATATGGAATAATTAACCCAGCTTTGGTTTCTGGTGCTGGAAAAAGGCATCTACAGAAGAGTAACTAAATTTATTAACACAAGAAGGCGACTTACCCTGACAGATGGGTGGTACAGAGGCCTTTTCTTTGACAGCTTCTCACTGTTGCCATCTTGTGGCTGAGGATGAATTTTCGTCTTCTGGTCTTGCTGTTTCAATATTGGTTTTCTTTCTTTTTTTTTCTTTTGAGATGGAGTCTCGCTCTGTCATCCAAGCTGGAGTGCGGTGGCTCGATCTCTGCTCACTGCAACCTCCGCCTCCCGGGTTCCAGCAATTCTCCTGCCTCACCCTCAAGTAGACCCCAGTGTCTGTTGTTCCCTTCTTTGTGTTCATGAGTTCTCAACCTTTAGCTGCCTTTTATAACTGGAAACATGCAGTATTTAGTTTTCTGTTGCTGCCTTAGTTTCCTAAGGATAATGGCCTCCAGCTCCATCCGTGTTCCCACAAAAGACGTGATCTCGTTCCTTTTTTGGCTGTGTTGTATCACATGATGTGTATTTACCACATTTTCTTTATCCAATCTGTCATTGATGGGCATTTAGGTAGATTCTGTATCTTTACCATTGTGAATAGTGCTACAATGAACATTCACATGCATGTGTCTTTATGGTAGAATAATTTATATTCTGGTGTATATCCAGTAATAGGATTGCTGGGTCTAATGGTAGTTCTGCTTTTAGCTCTTTGAGGAATCATCATCCTGCTTTCCGCAATGGTTGAACTAACTGACACTCCCATCAACAGTGTGTAAGTGTTCCCTTTTCTTCACAACCTTATCAGCATCTGTTGTTTCTTGACTTTTATGTAATAGCCATTTTGACTGGCGTGAGATGGTATTTCACTGTGGTTTCGATTTGCATTTCTCTAATGATCAGTGATATTAAGCTTTTTTTTTCATATGCTTTTTGGTCACAGGTATGTTTTCTTTTGAAAAGTGTTCATGTCCATTGCCCACTTTTTAATGGGGTTGTTTTTCTCTTGTAAATTTGTTTAAGTTCCTTATAGATGCTGGATATTAGACCTTTGTCAGATGCATATTTGCAAATATTTTCTCCCATTCTGTATGTTGTCTGTTTACTCTGCTGATACTTTCTTTTGTTGTGCAGAAGCATTTAAGTTCAATTATATCCCACTTGTTAACTTTTGATTTTGTTGTGATTGTTTTTGGTGTCTTTGTCATGAAACCTTTGCCTGTTCCTATGTCCAAGATGGTATTGTCTACGTTGTCTTTGAGGGGTTTTATAGTTTTGGGCTTTACATTTAAGTGTTTATTTCATCTTGAGTTGATTTTTGTATATGATGTAAGGAAGGGATCCAGCTTCAATCTTCTGCTTATGGTTAGCATATTATCCCAGCACCATTATTGAATAGGGAGTCTTTTCCCCATTACTTGTTTTTGTCAGCCTTGTCGAAGATCAGATGATTGTTGGTGTGTGGCCTTATTTCTGTGCTCTCTATTCTGTTTCATTGGTCTATGTGTCTGTTTTTGTACCATAGAATGATTTGGGAGGAGTTCCTTCTCCTCAATTTTTTGGAATACTTTCAGCAGGAATGGTACTAGCTCTTCCTTGTACATCTGGTGTAATTCAGCTGTAAATTCATCAGATCCTGGGCTTTTTTTTCAGTTGATGGGCTGTTTATTACTGATTTGATTTTAAAGCTCATTGTTGGTCTATTCAGGGGGTCAGTTTTTTTTGTTCAGTCTTGGGAGGGTGTGTGTGTCCAGGAGTTTGTTCATTTCTTCTAAGTTTTTTAGTTTGTGTGCATAGAAATGTTTGTAGTAGTCTCTGATGGTCATTTCTAATTCTGTGGGGTCAGTGATAACATCTTCATCATTTCTCACTATGTTTATTTGAATCTTCTCTCTTTCTTTTTTATGAGTCTAGGTACCAGTCCAGTCTATCTATCTTATTAATTAATTTAAAAAAAACTCCTGGATGCATTGATCTTTCTAATGTTTTTTTTTTTTTTTTTTTTTTTTTTTTTTTTTTTTTTTTTTTTTTTTTTTTTTTTTTTTTTTTTTTTTTTTTTTTTTTTTTTTTTTTTTTTTTTTTTTTTTTTTTTTTTTTTTTTTTTTTTTTTTTTTTTTTTTTTTTTTTTTTTTTTTTTTTTTTGTCTTGATTTTCTTTAATTCAACTCTGATTTTGGTTATTTCTTGTGTTCTGCTAGCTTTGGGGTTGATTTGCTTGTACCTCTCTAATTCCTTAATTTATACTGTTGGGTTGTTAATTTGAGATCTTTCTACCTTTTTGATGTGGGCATTTAGTGCTATGAATTTCCCTCTTAACATTGCCTTAGCTGCATCCCTAAGATTCTGGTATGTTGTATCTTTGTTCTCATTAGTTTCAAAAAACATCTTGATTTCTGCCCTAACTTCATTATTTACCCAAAAGTCATGCAGGAACATGTTGTTTAATTTCCATGTAATTGAATAGTTGTGAGTGATATTCTTAGTCTTGACTTCTATTTTTATTGCACTGTGGTCTGAGAGTGTGTTTGGTGTGATTTGTTTTTTGTTTGTCTTTTTTTGTTTATTTGGATTTGCTGAGGATTGTTTTACGTCCAATTATGTGGTTGATTTTGTAATATATGCCATGTGGTAATGAGAAGAATGTATATTCTGTTATTTTTGGGTGGAGAGTTCTGCAGAGGTCTATCATATTTATTTAGTCCAATGTTGAGTTCAGTTTCTCAATATGTTTGTTTATTTTCTGCTTCAGTGATCTGTCTAATACTGTCAGTGGAGTGCTGAAATCTCTCACAATTATTGTGTCTGAGTCTGTATCTTTTTGTAGGTCTCTATGTACTTGCTTTATTTCTGGGTGCTCCTGTGTTGGGTGCATATATATTTGGAATAATTAGGTCTTCTTGTTGAATTGAACCCTTTGCCATCATGTAATGTGCTTCTTTGTCTTTTTTTATTTTTATTAATTTAAAGTCTGTTTTGCCTGAAATTAGGATTGTAACCCTGCTTTTTTCTGTTTTCCATTTTCCTGAAAGATTTTCCTCTATCTCTTTATTTTGGGCTTGTGGATATCATTACATGTGAGATGGGTCTCTTGAAGACAGCATACTATTGGGTCTTGCTTTTTTATCTAGCTTGCCACTCTGTTTCTTTTAAGTGAGGGCATTTAGCCCATTTATATTAAAGGTTAGTATTAATATATGTGCATTTGTTCCTGTGATTGAGCTGTGACCTGGTTATTATGCTGGGATATTAGTGTGGTTGCTTTCTAATGACACTGGTCTGTGTGTTTAAGTGTATTTTTGTATTATCTGGTAGTAGTCTTTCCTTTCTATGTTTAGTGCTCCTTTCAAGATCTCATGTAAGGCAGGTCTGGTGATAATAAACTCCTTCAACATTCACTTATCTAAAAAAAAATTGTATTATTTCTCCACTTAGGAAGCTTGGTTTGGCTGAATGTAAAATTCCTGGTTGAAGATTTTTTCTTTTAGAATGTTGAATATAGGACCCAATATCTTCTGGCTTATAGGCTTTTGAGAGGTCCACTGTTAGCCTCTCAAGTGAAAGGAGTTTCCTTTGGAGGTTACCTTCCCTTTCTCTCTAGCTGCCTTTAACATTCTTTCATTTCAACCTTGGAATATCTGACAATATGTGTCTTGGAGATGAACTTCTTGTGTAGAATCTTTCAGGAGTTTCCTGAATTTCCTAAACTTGACTACTGGCCTTCTAGCAAAATTGAAGACGTTTTCATGGATGATATCCTGAAATATGTTTTCCAAGTTGTTTGCTGTCTCCCCTTCCCTTTCAGGGATACCAGTAATTCATAGATTTGGCCTCTTTACATAATCCCATACTTCTCAGAGGTTCTATTCATTCTTTTTTGTTATTTTTTCTTTATTTTTGTCTGTCTATCTTATTTCAGAGAGCCAGTCTACAAGTTTTGAGATTTTTTTTCTCATCTTGGTTTATTCTGCTGTTAATAGTTATGATTGCATTGTGAAATTCTTGTGTTACTTAGCTCTATCAAACCCATTAAGTTCTTTTTCTTATTTTTTTGTTTGTTTATTTTGAGACAAAGTCTCACTCTGGCCAGGCTGGAGTGCAGTGGTGCGATCTCGGTTCACTGCAATCTCCATCTCCCTAGTTCAAGTGATTCTCTTGCCTCAGCCTCCCAAGTAGCTGGGATTACAAATGCATACCACCACATTCAGCTAATTTTTGTATTTTAGCAGAGACAGCATTTCACCATGTTGGCCAGGATGGTTTCAATCTCCTGACCTCGTAATCTGCCTGCCTCGGCCTCCCAAAATGCTGGGATTACAGGCATGAGCCACCATGCCCAGCCAAGAAAACTGCAATTTTACATTATCATGTACCAGTAAAATTTTCTTTCTCACAGAATAGAGTGAAAATGTTACATAGTTAGATCCTATTTTATTGCTGAAAATATTTGAAGTGCTATTAAAATATGATGTTAAAGATATTTTTCAAATATTTTAAACTTTTTTAAATGACTCCAGGAAAATATATTGTACAGGTTGTTTTGTATAATAAATATTGCAGTCTTGAGACTATTTACTTGGACTTTAGAACTTGTAGTTATTTAAATAAAAATCAGAAAAAGCTCTGATGCCCACTGAAATTCACAGTGTGCCTGACTTTAAGATATTTAATTAGGGAGTTTTATAATGTGCAGATTGTACATTCACATTGTAGGGAATTGGTGTTTAAAAAATTTTCTATTTCTTTCAAATAATCACATTTGAGTTAAGGCTTTCCATATCAACAAATGAAAACAAGAAAGGCACAAAAGCAAATGAAATTTGTTCGTTTGTTATGAGCTCCAAATCTGAGTATTTCAATATGAGATTATCTTTCTGTTGCCTTTTGTATAATGTAGGCCAAGGGGTTTTGACTCCTTGAGGTGAGATGTTTGCACATGGTTCTAAGCAACAGCATTATCTGAAGGCCACCTTTGCTTCCCATTCAGGGCTCACAATAGCACTCACCTCCCACTTATATCACAGAAAATTACATGCTCATTAGAACTGGGCTGTAATTGTGATGAAAGGGATATTTTCTTTGGAATCTGAAGTGTCTGTTAATATTCTAAATTTTAGTATTACGTGATGAGTAGGCTATTGTTCACATAGGAAACGGAAGCAATTCTATCATAGTGAATTATTAAATGTGAATTACTTTAAGGTTTTATTAGCATGTTCACACTTTTATTTCAAACTTAGAATGTGGATATCAGTTTGGAATCCTTCATATAAAGTTTTGAGCCTGTAATATTTCATTATGATGATTTAATGCATGAACAGATGGCCTGGCAGGAATGGCTGGCTGCACTGCAGTCCATGACCCATCCATCATTTGGTGTTGTGGGGAGGGGGAGCTGCCCTCGTGGTCTACACTTCCCAGCCCCTCAGCCTGCAGGGCTGGCCATGTCACTAGCTCTCCAATAGAATGTGAACAGAAGGAGTGGGTAGCATTTCCAAAGCAAGACTTTTAGATGCGGACTTCACTTTTGATTCTTTTTCTCACCTGCTCCCTAGAGGAGCCACAGATCCAAGGAAATGGAACCCCGAGTTAACACCAGGGAAAGATGCTTGGTGCCTGGGAATATCAATTTTAGGCTATTTTTTTTCAACTGATAAATAAGCTTTTATTGTGTGGCACCGTTAACCTTTTGGGATTCTTCATTATCACAGCTGACCTCTCTTTATCAAAGTGGGGAAAACGAGTTAGAGTGGAATAAAACACAATTTAGAGGGCAAAGTGAGAGTGAAGGAACAAGGATGACCCTCCCCAGTTCACACATATCGGAGGCTGGTCCTCACTTCCAGAAAGTGCTATAGGGTGGAATTTGATGTCATGTGCATTTTGTGCATGTGTCAAAAATGTAAACAGTAAATCAAGTGACTGGGAGGCACCAAGATGCTCGGCCAGAAACAGCTGCTGTTGGAGGCTCCCACTGAGAATGAAAACGGTGAGTGAATCCTACAGTGGCAAGTGAGGTATGCAGGTTCTCTCATTGGAACTGACTAGAAGATTGGTGCGACTCACAGAGAATAAGGAAAAGCCAATTGGTGTGACGGCCCACCTGGGAAGCACCCAGGGCAAGGGGAACTCCCCTGCCAAGGGAGGCAGTTAGTGATCATGCTATCCTACCTGAGGAACCATACTTTATCTATCTACAGATCTGTGCAATTCATGGATCAGGAGATCCCCCTCATGTGCCTATGCCACCAGGGCCTTGGGTCCCAAGCACAGAGCTGTGCAGATTCTCCTTGGCCACTTGGCTGGAGGCTGCCTAAGACCACCCAGTTCTTGGGGGGAGGGGTGGCAGCCATCACTGCAGCCCCAGTCTGCCATTTTTGCCCTGCAGGAGTCAGGGAGAATGGAAGGTTTGGACTCATAAGGAATACCCCACAGTGCAGCACTGCAGCTGTGGCAGATCGTGGCCAGGCTGACTCTTTAGGCCAGACCCTGACCTATCCCTCCTTACCGGTTGGGGCCTCCCTGCAGAATTTTAGCAACTCAAGCCAGGGACTTGGGGCCAGAACTCTGATCTCCCTGGGACTGAGCCTCTGAGGGGCAGGGCAGCTGTGGTCTCCTTGGATCCGCAGACTTAGTCTTTACCTCTGCTGGCTCTAAGGAATCTGGGCAGTCCAGACAAGCAGGATCCCCCCAGAGCAGTGCACCCCTCCACCAAGGGGCAGCCAGAGTGCTTCATTAAGTGGGTCCCTGATCCTGTGCCTCCTGACTGGGTAAGATACCCCAACAGAGGGATCCCACTTCCAATGGCTCTAGCACTCCAGCCTTTTTGCTGTTACTCAGACATGCCAGGCACGCTCTCAACTCAGAGCCTGTGCACCTGTGAGATAAAAGATCAGGCAACAGTGATTCCAAGATTTTGATTCACAGCAGCTGAGCTAATGATGCCTTTATTCAGAAGGGGAGAGGGCTATGTTTTTAAAACTACATATTAGAAAAAAATTCAAGCGTAAGCAAAATAAGAAAGAATAGTACAAAAAATTTCCACAAAGCCATCACCCAGAAATAGTAACCAAGTCCCTGAGATCCTTGTTTCACTTGTACTTTAACGTGATTCTCCTTCCTCTACCTCCCACACCAGCACCACGACCACAGGGCTATTTAAGCAAATCTCAGACTTTGCATGATTTATTTTTATCATTATTTTATATTGTAGATAATATTTTTAAAAGTCACAATACTGTCATCTCTAAGAAATGAACAATTATTTCCTAATATTATCAAGTATTCATTCAATGTTCAAATACAGAAAACTAGTTTTGATAAGTCATGGCAATCAAAATTTTGCTTTAGATATATTAAGTTGTAGATCCTCTGCTTTTAAAGAATTAATTCCCTAGCTCAAAGAAGAATAAATTCAAATAGTTAACCAGAAGTCATATCTCGAGACTCGTAAGTGCACTAATGAGCATGCAGTAGCTATGAACTGGGTTCGTTTTCTTAACATTTTTGAAATAATGTATGATTAATTCTCAAATTTCTTCATTTTTTTTTGAAGATTGAATTTACTGCTTGAACTTTAACATTTGAAAGTTCTATAGACATGATATGGTTCATGGATTATTTACCTTTAAGGGGCCCAAGAAAGAGACTCAGGGCTCTGGTAATGACGGTTTCGTGTGTGTGTGCATGTGTGTGTGTGAGTGTATGAGAATGTATGTGTGTGTGTGTTTGTGAGTAGGTCTGTGTATGTGTGTGTATGTTTGTGTGTGAGTGTGCCTGTGTGTATGGGAATGTGTGTGTATATGTGTATGTGTCTGTGTGTATGTGTGAGTGGGTCTGTGTTTATGTGACTGTGCCAGTGTGTGTGTGAGTGGGTCTGTGTGTGTATGTGTGTGTGTGTGTGAAACTATGTGTGTGTGTGTGTGTATGTGTGTGAGTGCATGTGTGTGTGTGTGTGTGTGTGTGTGTGTGTGATGGATATCAGGATTCTTCCGGAAAGAGCTTTGTCGCTTTCGTCTGACTCTCATTGTGGTCCTTGACACTCGGCACATGAGCCTTGATGCAACACATTCCCTCAATGGGGCTGAAGTGTGCACAGACACACAACACTTTAACACTGCAACTAGAGGGAACTCCATATTTTCCCATCTGATGTACTTGGCCTAGTGCTCCTTCCAGACAGAGACTTAATAATCCAGCATTTAACAATCTAGTGGTTATTAAGAGATGTGAGCTAATCACTGTCATAAATGACTCTTAGAAATGTGTCCTAACCCCACCACTTGTGATTTTCCCCCTTCAGGGGATGGGGGAAAGTACTCGTCTTATGAGATATCTCATAAGTTCTAAGATTCTGTTCGAAGTTAAGTACACTTAAATCACGCAGTTATATCTTCTATGCATTGTTTATAAAATTCGACCATATTAACTTCTGGGCTGTCATATGCATTTATCTCTGACTTTGGATCCAAGCTTAGAAATATTATATAACAAAAACATGGCTCCCATTATAGAACCCCACACTCTGAAACAAAAATCTGGTAACTACGGGGAACTAATGGAAAAATTTTTTAAATATATTTTACATTTTTCCTTAATATTTTGAAAGGATATTATTAAGTTTTAAAATCTCACTGTCAGCTACTCTTTTATTTATTTTTAAAAATTGTATACTAAAGTCTTTCTAAATAAGAAATTGTTTATGATATCAATAATTTAAATTCCTTTTAACTAAAAAACACCCAGTGCTTTAAATGTTGCGTTTATCTCACATTCTGGTTTCATTATGATGCGTCCTGAAGTGTGGATTTGTAACTAAGAGAGTATTGTCATTATACTAAAAGCCATGGAGCTTCTCATCACCTTGGTGTCTTGTAACCAACTATGTAGCTTTTCCAAGGATTTTAAGACCACATGTAGTTATTAATAGTGCCAATTAGTGAGATAAATTGCTCATATGGATATTCTTTGAATGATATGAATAATATATTTAGCTTTATTTTGCATGAATATAAAATTACGTCAAACAACACAGCAATATTAATCACATCCTGGGATGGGAACAATTCCCGATAGTTCCAGCAGGTGGCAGCAAAGTATATCACCAAAGCAAACAATTGCCTCTAAATAATCTGTGCCAAGGCTACTCTCTCTCTTTTTCTTGTGACTGAATTTTTCCTCTCTTTAATGTGAAAGGAAATGTATATCTATGTTAAGGATGAAATAACTTTTCAGAATGGAGATAATATATGGCACTAAGTAATAATGACAGGACTTTTACTGAGGATTAATTCCATGCTTCCATTCTAAGTACCTACTACATATCATTGCTCACAGCAGCCTTTCTGTTGATATTCTGACTGTGCCCATTTTACAGACAAGAAAATTGAGGCAGGGACTTTGCCCAGGTTTTCACAGCCACTAAGTGAAAGAGGTGGGAGTTTAAACAGACAGTCTGGTTCTAGTGGCCAGTCTTTTAACCACTGAACCATGTTGCTTAATTGTTGGAAATGTAATAAGGGATTAAAATTAAAAGTATTAGGAAAAATACTAGTTTTCAGAAAGGAGACCTTGATATTAACTTAATTTCAAAACTATGGATAAATTACTAGGTCCTCTAGGGGCCATGCATTAATAAAGACATTAATGAATCAAACTAGGCATCATTCCAGTAGGAGAGAAAAAGGGATTTCAAGGAGTCCCAGAGCAGCATGGCATGCAGTAAAGACAGGTGGCAAGTAAGGGCTGGAGCAACAGAAGAAATTAGTGTGTGCATGTGAAATCTCCAAGGAGCAGCCAGGGCGGCCCAGGAAATGCTGGGTCTAGAGTTTTATTGGGGGAATCGATGTTTATTGTGTCCCTGAGTTCCACTGGCTCTATCTAACTCCGAGCTGATTGCCTCCTCTTAACTGGATCTGTGCTGTGACTAGCTGACAGAACCCCACCACTGGGGGCTATGACAGAGTTGATGAAACATTCGTGCTCATACTTTTTTTCTTTGTGTGAACATTAGGAGGAGTACAGACATTTAAAGATTGCCTTTTCTTCAATTTTTAAAATTTATTTACTGACTTATCTCCCAGTGTCCTCTCTCCCTGAAATTTTACTCTCACCCTGAATTACTTGCTATTCTCTGAATAGAGTTCTCACTTTGGTTCTTTCTGTGTATTTATCTTATTTTCTAAACCTGGAGGCAGCTCACCTCTCCCTGTCCCCTTTCAGTACTGGTTACTGGATTAATGTCAGTATGACCAAAGCAAAGGTAACCTGTAAGGGAAGGGACACAGGGGCAAGAGAGTGTCAGAGGGTCTAGAATAAGTAACAGCATAGGTTTTAAAACCAATGCAACAAAGAGCCTTCTCTTGGCATTGTTAACTCTCTGGTGTAATACTGTTTTCCTTTGAAAGGTGAGGCCACATATGAGTTAATTTTCTGCCCCTCCCAGCCTTATCTACTAATACCTTACATAGTACTTTCCTCCCAGCAGGAATTCAATGACTCCTATAGAGGATGGAGTGGTGCAAAGTCCAGCTCAAATGTGGTTTATCTTGGCTGGACATAAGCACCACTCACCTTGTTTTTTTAGCAGCTGTGGGCCAACAGGGAGGCCGGATAAGTGGAAACCAAGCAGAGATTCTTTTCCTAACTTTAGAGAGAGAGTAAACAGCTACACAGTATATTAAAAGAATAACAAGGTGATAAAAGTCATAGTTTACAAAATAAAGAAGCTCAGAGATATGCTCTGTAGGCCACTCTCAAAACCAAGAGGTAGTCCCCTGTCTTACCCATAGACTAGAAGAACTATTAAAGCATAGTCAAGCATGGGAGATCTATCCATATGTAGCACAGATAGGAAGATCAGTGAGCTCAGGAGAACCTACCGATTAAGTGAGCTTCAGGAGGAAGGTAGGAATAGTGAATAGTAGTGATAAGGCCCAAATCCTTTCACTCAGAACTCTTGGCTCTTAACCTTGGAAGACTCAATACCCCTGTAAATAACAAATATTTTTATACATGCTTTCTGTCATCTTTGGAATGAAATGTAAAGAAAATATAAACTGCCTACATATATAACTTTCAAAAATCAGTATGAGTGCCTTAACTGTATCTTGGAGGAAAAGTGGTAAAGAGATGTGTAATAAAGTATCATCTATTCCAACATGCAAGTGCTCAGAGAAGCTACACTTGAAGAGATACTAAAATGCATCATTGTTGTAAATGTCTGCAGGTCCTTCCTGCACACTGCATAGGCAAAACCAATTCACTGAGACCAGAGCATTGTGGTAAAAATAGTTTAATTTATGCAGCTCCAGCCAGGACTTGCAAAAGACAGATTTATTACTCATATTAATCTCCCAGAAGGCTCGGAGGTTAGGTTTTTCCAAGGATAGTTTGGTGGGCAGGGGACTAGGGAATGAGTGCTGATGATTGGTTGAGGATGCAATCATTGGGCTGTGGAAAATGGTCCTTGTACCCTGATTCCACCTCTGGGTAGAGTCCCAGGATAGGTTCAGTCATGAGCCCTGAGTCCAGATGGGGTTAGCTGGTTGTTAGGAAGGCCAGCATCTGAAAAGACCCGTGGAAAGGCTAATCTTAGGTTGTACAATAGTATTGTTATCTGCAGACATAAGTGGGGATGTTACAAATCTTACCACCTCTGGAACAATGGCTGGTTATCATTTAACTATGCCTACATACATTCTGATACATAGTAGCAGAATTCAGGCCCCTCTAATAATCCTAACCTTGTGCCCTCTGTATTATTATCCTTGCTTTAAGGTTAAACTATCAACTAAATTTATCTCAAAGTTAGCTTGGCCTACACCTGAGAATGACCAAGGACAGCTTTGGAGGTTAGAAGCAATATGGAATCAACTACATCAAATTTATCTTGCCATCATAATTTTGCAAAGGCAGTTTCATTGGCAGCCTTTGGTGTGTGTTGCAGAATTAGAGGACTCTTAATGCCTGTCCACAAAATGTCAGTAGCACCTCCATTTATTTTGACAAAAAAAATTCCAAAAATTTGCAAAATTATCACTGAGAAATAAAAATAAAATAGTAAGCCCCCCAACTGACTTAATGTATCTGTTCATGACCAAGGGGACCCCAGAGAAAGTTAACTTTCTGCCATGACTTGACAGAACATTAAACATGGATTATACCTGTATTAGTACATTCTCACACTGCCATAAAGAACTACCTGACACTGGGTAATTTATGAAGAAAAGAGGTTTAATTGACTCACAGTTCTGCAGGCTTAACAGGAAGCATGACTGGGAGGCCACAAGATTACCATCCTGGTGAAAGGTGAGGGGGAAGCAAGTACCTTGTTCACATGGTGTCAGGGGAGGAAGAGAGTGAAGTGGGAAGTGCCATACACTTTTAAGCCATCAGATCTTGTGAGAACTCACTCACTATCACGAGAACAGCAAGAGGAGAATCCGCCCTCATGATCCAATTGCTTCCCACCAGGCCTCTCTTCTAATTCAACATGAGATTTGGGTAGGGACACAAATCCACACTGTATTAATGTCCAATCCCCTGTTAATTGCCATTAGGCTTTCTTCCCAAAGGTCTAAACAGCAACCAGCCCTTTCAAAAGATTCCACCACTGATTTAAACCAACCACCTGATGGCACCCGTCTTTTTTTTTTGTTTTACACTGCACCTGACCAGCAGTCCTACCTGATAAGAGATCACAGACCACAGAGTGGTTCTGGCCAGTCTACGGAGGATGCACAGTGAGAGTTTTTGTGTCCTCTGCTTCACCTTTTGATGTCAGAGGGTCAAAAACTTCACATTCAGATCATGCTAAGGCTGCTATTTTTTGTACATGTCACAGGGGCATGAAGCTCAGTTGCAACTATGTATCTTTCTCTTTTTATAAACATTTATTCCTCCTCCTATAGCTTATTAAATATGTATATTCAGACACCCTGCTCAGCATAAATTCCTGTTTCCTTTGCCCCTCCCTCAAAATACCAGCTTTTGGCTTCTGACCAGAGGCTATGCTTCCCAGCCTGTAAAAATGGCTACACTTTAGGCTGCAACCTTTTTTTTCATATCAAGATAGGGTCTCACTCTGCTGCCCAGGCTGGAGTGCAGTTGCACAATAAAAGCTCATTGTAATACTGAACTGCTGAGCTAAAGGGATCCTCCTGCCTCAGCCTCCTAAAAAACACTGAGATTATTGACATGAACTACCACACCTGGCCCTGGTTGCAACCTTTTATGGGAAATAAAGCTCTCCTTTCCAAATCTATGAACCTTGTCATTCTTCAGCTGATAATAGCAAGAGTAGTACTACCTCTTCAAGAGCCACTGTTTTAAATTTATTGTCAGGGTTAGAGTTCCTGTGGGCACTTCTACGTCATCTTGTTAAATGGCTTTTCTTTCTCTTTCTGATAGTTCTTTGAAAGCAAGCACTGTTTCTCTAACGGTAATAGAATATTTTCATATGAATTTATATTTCCTTTAAAACTCTCTGAATAACAACACAATTATGACTAAAAGTAAAATATACTAAGAAAGAAAGACATCAGAAGCATTCGGTGATATCACCTAAGGAGAGTCAATTATATGTGAGTCACAGAATGGATCATCTAGAATATGTCTTTGACAATGTCTTTTTTTCACTCAAAAATATTGTGCAATGACAACACCTGGGCCTGCTGATCAATATAAATCATCATTAAGAGAAGAATAATCAAAAACCATCTGAACAATTTGAATTATTCTTGTCAAAGCTTGAATATAAGCAGACTTCTATCTCTAACTTCCAATTTCCTGGTTACATGAGGATTGGAGGAACAAGTTAAATGGCAATGAAAAGATGCAATCAAAAAATTGAGAGCATAGGAAATTCTATATAGAAAACAAACAACTTTCTATTATCACATTCTCCAGGCTACATGTAAAACAATGTTCTGTAAGCTACAACCCTATCCAGAGGCATCAAAAAGCACCCATAGTAGCCAAATCTTGGAGGGAAAAGATTGCTGAAAGTAAAATTATTGAGCTGAGCCTGGCATCTGATACTCATTCAAAATCCCTTGAAACACTTTAGTGATTTTTAAATAAAACTGGACAAGAGTCTGAGACACCAAGGTAAAATCTGATCAGGAAGCAAGTGACTAAGCAGAGATTTTGGCTATCTCACAGCACCAGGAGACTAAGATTGAGATGCAGGCTATCAAAGCAGTGAGGATTTGAGAGGCCAATTCCAAAAGAGAAATAAATTTTAGAAAAGTTGAATTTGAAAATCTAAGTCAGTTTTCTGCTTGAGGGTTTCTTTGCTGTCTCGAGACTGAGAGAAAGAAAACTCAGCTTAGAGTCTGAGAGGGAAGCAGGGCTTTTATAAGCTTCACAAGGCTAGAGAAAAACACTTGAATGCTCTACTCAACATCCTAGAAATTGGAATGCCTGAATGCCGGAATGACTACATTATAAGAAATGTGCAAACTAGAAATCAACTATGACTTTTCTTGTTCAAAATCAGTTTCAGATATTGGAGGTATACTCTTGTACCCATAGACTAGAGAGAAAAGAAAATCATACCCAGAAGGAGATATAGATCCATGTTGCAGAACTCAATTCTCTATTCTAACTGCTTGTCAAAAACAAAGTGCTCACCCAGATATTTTACAATTATTTATACTCACAGTCCAACATTTAATCATTAATTTCCAGATATATCAAGAAGCAGAGAAGCAAATAAACAACAGAAGTCAAACTACAGGTGATCCAGACATTATACTTGTTATACTCAGTCCTTAAAATAACTGTCACTATGAAGTTAAAGAAAATTGGTGACAGCAAAAAGAATTTCACTGAAGAATACAAGTGTATTAAAAAAATTTCAAAGAAAATCTTCTACTGAAAAATATGGTAACTGGAATAAATGTAATACCAAATGCTGGAAAGAAGGTGGAGCAAGAGAAACTCTCATTCATTGCTTGCAGGTGCAAAATGGTACAGCCACTTTGGAATATAATTTGATAGTTTCTTATAGCTAAGCACAGTCCTACTATCCAATCTAGCAATGGTATTCTTAGGTATTTACCTGAGTTGAAAACTTATGTCCACTTAAAACATTGTAGAAAAGTTTATAATAGCTTTATTCATAACTGCCAGAACTGGAAACAATCAAGATGTTCTTACTCAATGCAGGAATGGATAAACAAACTGTGCTACATCCATCCAATAAAATATTATTTCGTGATAAAAGAAAATGAGCTATCAGTCCACAGAAAGACATAGAGCAAACACAAGTGCCTATTACTAAGGGCAAAAAAAAAAAAAAAAAGGTCTGGAAAAGCTACATACTGCATAATTTAGATTATATGACACTCTAAAAGGGAAAACTGTGGTGATAGTAGGAAGATTAGTGGCTTTCATGGCTCCAGCAGGAGGCAAGGAGGTAGAATAGGCAGAACCCAAGAGACTTGTAGGATGACGAAATGATTCTGGATAATGACACTGTAATGGTAGATACATAACATTATGTATAGTGAGAACCCATAGAAATTTATGGCACAAGAAGTAAACTTTACTGTATGTAAATTTAGAAACTCATTTAGGAAGTAACAGGATCCTAGGAAAGATTATAGATTGCAACAAGAAAAGCTAGCTCTATTACAAATAAATGGATATATAGTCAGCGTCGTTAAAGGGGTAAGGTAAAAGAAAGAGGGACGTGAGTAGAAGCTATAGTTCTAGAGGCAAAGGGAAATACACGTAAGTTTAATATTCTAGTTGATAAAATTGTTTCCCATGGAGGTACAGGTGAACAATTCTGATACTGCTGTACATGTATACGGGAACAGTTATGTATACGGATAGTGGATGGTGGGAATCTTTCATGAACAGAATGGGAATTTGCAGATGGTCAGAGAGAGGAGGCTAGAATGATCCATGTTGCAAGAGTCAGAGATATCAGAAAGAACTCAGTTTGGTTTAATATAAATACAGGTGTTTACATTTAGAAGTATTTATAGATATATATTTATGCATAATTAGTGTATACACATATATTTCTTTGTTCTGTCAGCTGAAAGCCTAAAACAAATGTCACCCGCCCCCACCACTGCCATAGCAATGAACCTAGCTAGTCTTAAATCTTGGCTTCTAAAAAATTTCTTTAGTCAAATAAAGCAGGGCCCCTTGGAGAAATCGCTGATTCTAGGACTGGGGCAGGAAATAGATAGATAGATAGATAGATAGATAGATAGATAGATAGATAGATAGATAGATAGATAAATAGATGATAAAAGGTGAAAAAGAATAATGTTCTGGTACAGCATTCCAAATAGTTCATATAGATATTGTATCCTCGAGAAGTGGAACGTAACTCTCCACTCCTTAAGTGTTAGATGCCCATAGTGACTGCCTTCTAGTGATACAGTATGGAAGGAGGAAAAGACTAACATTATAGTGAACACATCTGACAAGGAGCACCTTAGCCAGGTGGTCAAGGTGAGCATCAACAGGGATAAGTCATATTGACAGGGTGGACCCTTGAGATGACATGATGAGAATGGTACTCCTGAAATCTTCCTCCCAAAGGCCATAACTCCACCCTTATAATGAGATAAACATCAGAAATTCCAGTAGAAGGTTGTCCTACTAAGCACCTGGCCAGTAATCCTCAACACTGTCAAGATCATTAAAATCAAGAGAAATCTGAGCAATAGGCATAGCCAAAGAAGAGCCTAAGTACCTGTGTCAAGGTTTTTTGTAATTATCTTTTGAACGAACGTACACATCTATGCATTCTTTTTCAGTTTGTTTTCATTGATTTCGATCTTGTAGAAACAACTTGCCAATCCATTTCCTGGAAATTTATTTTAGAAAGTTTCTGTGTTTAACTTTGCTTTTTGCATTACATTACTCTCTTCTGGATTTATTTTTCTCCCTTTTGAAGTATATCTTAAAATTATTAATTCAGAGCTAATTTGCAAGTGGCACACTTTCAGAGTCCCATGAGCCATTAAAAACACTGATACACAAGCCACAGCCTAAAACAGTTTAATCAGAATATCTAGGGGAGGGATCTGCTATCAGGTTTTTTACTATTTTAAATTAATGTATATAATACATAGAGCAAAGTGGATAAATTACGCTAATATTAGGTGTGATGTTCAATGATTTTTAAACATACACACCTAGGCTTGTGTATATACACAACCATATAACCATCACCTGTGTCATAATAGAAAACATTTCCACTAATCCCACAATTTTATCTGGCCCTTTCTCAGTCTACCCTTATCCTAACTATGTAAATGAATATACTAAATTTTATCAACATTCATTTATTTTCTTGAACTTCTTATAAATGTACTCTTCAGTTTCTGGCTTTATTTACTCACCATAATATCAATGAGATTTATTAATGTTTTTGCACGCACCAGTGCTTTTTCTGTTTTGTTGTTCCTGTGTAGTGTCCCATTGATTAAACGTGCCACCGTTTATTTACACTGACATTTGAATTGCTTTAAGTTGGGGAATATATGAATAAAACAACTATAAACATTCTTGTACATGTCTTTTTGTGGATATGTGTACTAATTTATCTTGGGTACATTTATTGGCATAAAATTGCTGGTATGTATTGTGACTTAACTCTTTAGAGGACTGCCAACGTTTTCCAAAGCAATTTACTCATCTCACTCTCTCCCAGTAACTTATGAGGGTTCTAGTTTCTCCATATCCTCACCATCACTTGATATTTCCAGTTTTTTAAATTTTAAACCTTCTAATGGATGTATAATAGTATCTCTTTGTGGTTTAATTCGTATTTGCTGATGAGTAATGATGTTGAGCAGTTTTTTCTGTGTTTTTTGGCCATTTGAATATCTTCTTCTGTTAAGTATCTGTTTTTTAAGCATAACTTACTTTACAAAATCTGGAAATAATCCCAACATATAGTTAAGATTGACGCCCATTATGTCAGAAGATTGCTAGGACCTGGAATCTATCATCCATGTCTCACTCTGCAATTTTACTTTTATGCTTTGCATCTTCTTGTCATTTTGCTGCTTTCTGAAATGTTCCTGAGCTCATTTTCTCAACTCACTAAATTATCTTTTGGATATGAACATTTCAGACCACCTACTGGAGTATGCATTTTAACAATCTTTTAAAAAAATTTAGGCTGTATTATGGTTTATATTTTATGTACACAATATGGCCTTGCATCTCTTTGTGAGCATGAAATATCCTTCGCTAAATTCTCACTCTGCCAGTAATTTTTTTTTCTAATATTTCATGTCTTTCATAACGTGGAGTTTCCTTAAGTGCTTTGTGGTCTTTGTTCTGTTCTGACAATTGTGGTTGAGATTTCTGGTTAAACAAACTTCTGTCTGATTGCACAGCCTACTTAAAGAGCAGACTACCCGTGCAGAATATTTTACTCTCTCCTATATTTACTTAGAATGAGACAAATTTAGGATTGCCTAATGAACAAGGTATATCATTTGCTACATGAATATTTCCTGTTCTGTCCGGACATTAATAGAAATCCAGGGCATTAATCTCTCTTATCTAATGAAGGAAATAGCAAAGTTCTTCCTCAAATGAAACATATTCTATCTCCCTGCTCTCTAACGTTAAAAAGACTGACTCCATTTGTTTCTTAGCAGACAGGCCCAGGCAGTCCCAGGCATGTCTTAACTTGTATTGCATACCTTTCCTTATTTAGGTAAGTCAAGTCTTTTTAAAGTAACTTCCTCTTTTCTTTGTTCTTTCCTGCCCCTTACCTATTTAAGAAAGTTTTAAAGTGTTAGTCAATCAAGTCTAGTTTAGACTGTGAAGTCTGGCTCCAGCCAATAGATATAGGACACAGCAATAAGGACACAGCTGCTTAAAAGATAAATATTTCCGCCTTTCCTTTGTTCATTGCACTCCCGTGGCAAGACTGCTGCTGAGTAGTACCCTTTATGCAGAAAGTAAAATTGCCTTGCTAGGAAAACTTATAGTCTGAGTGCTAATTCTTCTTGGCAACACTGGAGAATAATCATTGATTTCCAACACCTAAGCTTTCATGTCCACCGTCCACTACTTTTACCTGGAAGCTGACTCCTCACCATTGTTTCCTGGCCCCAGGGAAATGTTTGTATCTGAAAAGACGGCTTCGTGGATGAAAGTCTGAATCTACCTAGCTACCTGAACTGTAATTTGCCCATTGATAATATCATCAGTTAACATTGGAAACACCTTCTTACTTCCCTCATCTCTGAGTGCCAACCCACCTTCCAACAATAGTCTCTTGGGCACTTTTTGGTTGTTGATTCACTCTACAAGACAATCTGATATACTTTTGATTTTTCAGGAAGTTCTTAATTTTTATTTCACCAAATTCCATTATTCTGATGTAGTTATTGTATATATACATATACCTTTTCAATTCAGCTAATGCTTGAGGCAATAGAGTGGGGCTGTAACATGTCCTTGCTACTGAATTTTGAACTGGAATTTTAAAACATTAATTATGGATTTTCAATGAACATTTCATGATGCCTTAAAAAACAAATTAAAGTAAAAGTGAATTGACACGGAAAATGTGAAATTTTAAGAAAATCCAATCTCCATATTTAGTTTAATTTAAGAAATATTTATTAAGTGACCATTTTACAGCAAACACCATGCAATTCTCTAAGTAAGCCAAGAAGAGTAGAATTAGTAAATCATGAACTCTGACCTCACACATTTAAATATGTAATGCTTGTGCAGAGAAGTCAGAATAATCATGAAAGAGCATGTGACTTACTGGAGTTGCTGAGAAGCTGAAGTGACTAATTTGGGAGTAGTGGAGTGGGTGGATGAGGAAACCTTCACAGAGGAAGTGGCATATAGGTTGGATAAACACAGGTTTGTCAGAAAACACTAATGGAAAAACTGTGGGGATGCATGTTTATCTTTCAAATCAGAAGGACCTGCACATGCCCAAGCACAGGAGGGAGGAAGAGGAAGCATGGCATCTTTGCCAAATGGTAAGTAGCTCAGAATTACTATTGCATAAAATGCAGACGGAGAGGAAAGAAGACGAAGATGAAATATTGGGCAAAACTAGCTCTTGAAAATTCTTACTAAAGAACCTGAATTGTATCACTTAAGTTATGGAGGAACTATTGAAGAATTTTACACGGAATAATGGAATCATCAGAATATTTTAGATTTATTCAGGTAGTAGTACTGTAGATGAACGTGTGATAAAAAAGTTAGTGTGAGAGAGACCATTGAAAAATATATGAAGGGAGCCTAAACCAAGGCCATGTTTGACAATGGAACTAGAAAGAACAGTTGTGAGAGATACAAGGCAAAATCTGCAAATCTTGGAGAAAACTTAGATATAAAGAGGTGGAGGATGGACAATGATACCAATAGACAGAGGATGGAGGATGGAGAGTGGACGATGACCCCAATCCTGGATGGCTAAATAGGTGGAGGATGGAAAATGACCTCAGCCCTGGATGACTGAGTAGATGGAGGATGGAGAGGGGACAATGACCCCAATCCTGGATGGCTAAGTAGGTGGAGGATGGAAAATGACCTCAGCCCTGGATGACTGAATAGATGGAGGATGGAGAGTGGACAATGACCATCCTGGATGACTGAATAGATGGAGAATGGGGGATGGACAATTACTTCAGTCCTGGATGGCTGAAAAGATGGAGAATGGAGGGTGGACAGTAACTCCAATTCTGGATAGCTGAATAGATGGGGGCTGGAGGGTGGACAGTGATTCCAACCCTGGATGAATGAATACATGGAGCTGAGTGGCAGACAATGACTCTAGCCTTTGATTTGTGAATGGATAGTGAACTGCCAACTCAACCTGGAAAAAAAAATAAGAGCAAGAGAAGAAAATTCTGTCACACAGGAACGAGGACCATTCATTCAGATTTGTTACACAGGGATTTGAATATACGTATATTTGAAACTGGAAGACAGAGATTTTAAGGAGAGCATTAGATAGTGTAAAATTCCAGAGAAATGCCAGCTAATATAAAGACAAAACCTCAAGCACTCAATTTAGCAAATGGATAGTACAATAAATTGGGATATGCAAGTTTCTTGCCAAAGTTAACAACACTGTAAAACACTTTTTAACACCTAGTCATAGAAGTTCAACATATTTATCCAGAAGTATATTGTCTACGGGATACTTTACTAAAAAGTCAGCAGACTTCTCTCTGTTCAGAAAGAGTAATTACAGGTCATAGAAAGAGGTTGGTTATGTGATCTTAGACTTATTGGTACATGCCTCAAGCCAACATTTTTAAGTGCTTGGATGTGGTTCAGCTTATCTTTTTCCACTATTGCTTTTGGCTTTTAACTTGTTAGCCACTCTCATTCCAGAATACATATAGCTCATGTGCATTCACAGTTAATATCCTTGTGAAATCCCCAATATAGGACAAAATTAATTTATTTTCCATCTATGCTGCTTTCCCATCTTCTTTTGTAGAAAAAAAGTAAAAAATAAAATAAAATGAAATAAATCAAATTGAATTTAATTTAAGAGTTTTCCTCTGAAGGTTTTTTTTTTTTTTTAATAAAATTCTGATTTAATTTCAGAGGAATATCTTTGATTCTCCTCTGAAAACACTTTTTGACTTCCAATTCCTTTGCTGGTTCAATGTAAGTTAACAAACAGTGACCAGTGGGACCTCTTAGTAATTTAGTATCAAGGTGCCACACAATTTTAGTTGCTGGAGTACCTTGCAGCAATGCAATTATTTCCTCTGAGAATTTTATCATTCTCCAAATAGGATAGAGGCTGTACAAGCAGACTGCCCTTTTCTTGTGAAAATATGATTTTTCTTTGCTGTTAATATAACATTGTAGGTACTTATATTCAACTGGAGGAAAACAATTCTTGTTTGCTTGATCTGAAAATATTTTTGCTACAAATTACAAGCAATTTGTGCAGAAAAATAATGAGTATCCATATTTACTTTATTCTGCTCTAAGAGATTTTTTTAGGGCCCATGAAAATAAAGTGCTGACAATTTTGGATTGTTTTACATGTGCTCAGCTTTTGTTTTTCTTTGAGTATCTATGTTCCCCAAATATTTCGGAAGCAGTTTTACACAATCCTCTACCTAAAATCTTCAGTTGTGTGTAGTCAAAATCAGTGATTATTTTCTATAAAACTCATTACGATACATAAATGTATATTCAACAGGTCAACTGGTCTTTAACACTAGCAATATCATTTGCATTACAATTTTTGGACTCTTTCGCAAGTAAATGTGTTGTTTCATTATTATGCAATCTGCTACATCACAGGCTTTTAGTCAGACCGTCTAGTTTTGAATCCTGGCTGTGCTGCTTGCTACCTGACTGACCTGGGGCAAGTTACTTTGCCTGCTCCCGCAGTATAAAAAGCAGCCACTTCAGAACTGCATTGGGATTGCCTAGAACAGTTCCTAGAAAATTTAAGTAGCAGATATATGTGTTATTCTTTCTTTTCTCTTGTTCTTCATTTTTCTTCATCTTATCGTTTTTATAAGTGTGATGCTTCAACATCTGCCTTTTTTTTTTTTTTTTTTTTTTTTTTTTTTTTTTTTTTTTTTTTTTTTTTTTTTTTTTTTTTTTTTTTTTTTTTTTTTTTTTTTTTTTTTTTTTAAGCAGCATCATCTTGCTCTGTTGCCCAGGCTGGAGTACAAGAGTGCCATCATGGCTCACTGCAGCCTTGATCTCCCTGGCTCAAATGATCCTCCCACCTCAACCTCCCGAGTAGCTGGGACCACAGGTGTGTGTCACCACACTTAGCTAATTTTTATATTTTTTGTAGAGACAGGGGTTCACCATGTTGCCCTGGCTGGTCTCAAACTCATGTCTGAAGGGATTCTCCCACCTTGGCCTCTCAAATTCTGGGATTACAGGTGTGAGACTCTGCGCCCAGCCCCAACATCTGTCTTATTAATATTTAAACTATACTTGGGAAAAGAGTTGCAGTTTGAAAATACCTGGAAATATCAAAGAGACATTTTTATTTTATTTGGGGAGAACTACAGTTTTGGAGATTTAGAGATAACCTTTTATTTTATTGCTACCACTTCTCTTGCACAGGAGAGTTTATTTCCCGGAAGAAAGCATCATGTTCACATTTTCTCGTCATCTTTGCTGAGCAGCAATGCTAACATTTTGCCCCTGGTTTGCTTATGGGATTTTCCTTCCGACCTCCAGCTTATTTATTTCTTTATTCTTTGCTCTAATTTATTTGTTCAGAATCAGTTGAATGGGGAGCTAAATGCAGTGTTGCTTGTTCTGACATCAGGCATTTGTGAAACATACACTGAGTACACTAAGCACCTAACACTGGGTTAACCCCAGAAACAAAATTGGAACAAAATGGTTCCTGCCCTCAAGAAGTCCCTAGCCCAACCAAGGAACACATTTAGCAACACATTAATCTTTTGTCGTAAAAATGCATAAATTGTTGTGGATAAGAGAGAGAAAGTTGTTCCAACTTGAAAAAACAAATGCGCTAAGCCGGGGATAAGCGTTAACTACACGCTGCATTTGGGGATTGCCAAAACAAGAATTGCATCAGACAGGGTAAAGAAGCAAGGAAGACTTTATTCAAGGCTATTGCCTTAGGGGCCAAACTCAATGTGAATTTAACTCCACTGAAAGGAAGAACATAAGAATTTTTAAAAACTGGGTGAGAGAGAGAATACAGGCTTTTTGGGTTGGCTAATTAGCTTCACTCAAAGGAAAAGTAAACTTTCTCATATTTTGGTGAAAGGAGGTAGTTTTACTACTTAGAGCAAGGTGCCCCCTAAGCTGGGCTTCTACCCTATAGGAGGCATTGAGATAGAGGGGTATCATCTTCCTTGATGTTTATGTTTCCAAAACACCTTTTCTCAGGTCCTTGAAAAAGACAGTTCTGGATGGTAAAAACTTGCAAGAGGCACTTTAAAAAGTTTACGTACATCATAGAGGAACGGATAAATAATTTACAAATTTTCTGAAGTAAATGCTCTAAGAAAAGGATCAGGACTAAAGTCTGATCACGCGGAGGGGCTCATTAAGGCCGTCTTAGGTGGGATCTACACCCTGGGGCACATGAGTTTGGTCGAAAGAGGTGGCCAATGACAAATGAGAAGGTGTCCAGGCCAGATCATGGGTAATGGTGGAAGTCCTGATATGGGGCTCAGACTGCATGCTTTCACAACCAGGAATCATTGAAAGATTTTAAGCATGGGAATGAAATCATTAAATTTATACATTTAAAAAGTAGAAACATTTGCATATTTTTATAATAGAAGAATTGAAAGAGATAAAATCAGTCAGAGGAGGAATAACAAATGTAAAGGGAATTATCCTGCTTGGTACCTAAAAATCTGTGATGTGGGTGTTTATTATTCCCACTTTCATATGACAAATCAGAGACTCAGAGTACTTTAATATCTTTTCCAAATGTTGTATACTTAGTAAATGTGGGCAGTTTCAAGCTCAATCTGTCTCCCAGTGAGCCCAAGAGCTTCTCACTTGGCAGTGGGGTTATTGAACCAGTGACCATCAAACAAAACACGTTGTGGGTTTGCTTTGTAAGATAGGAGGCACCATGTGAATGGTGGGGTACAGTTATTCTGGGCATATGGCACTGGCACAATTATGGAAGACTGCAAAGTAAATCAATATCAATGTCAGATGGATTAAGACGACGTCAGCTCCTTCTGGGGTCCTGGCCAATGTGAGCTTCTTTTGGTTTCTTAGGTCGAATGAGATAATGCATATAAAACAGCTTTACAAACCGCAAAATCCTAAGAGATGAAGGCTATTGCTTTCACATTAGAAGAATATAAATTGTTTATAAGTCAGTTTCCATTTTAAGTGCACTAGGGTGGATTACATTCAGTGGCATCCCATCATGAATTATTTATAAGGTGAGGAATTTCTTCCAGGTGTTGTATAACTGTGGAGTTTCATATTTTTTGGACTGTCGGTGGATGACTACAAAACCCTCTTTGAAATCCAGAACATTGCCTTGAGAAAACATCTATTAAAATGTTTTGTGTTGCAAGTTATGGAAAATGCACTTAAGTTGTTTTAAAAGACAAAGTTAATTTACTGTTTTGTGACTAAAACTCTGACAGTAGAGGAGCCTTTGTTTCTCAACTCAAACAGTGCATCTGGGGTTGTGTTTCATCCCGACTCTTCCCTCTGCTGCACTCTGTGGTGGTTTCACTCTAGCCCTGTGGGTGTGGCACGAGCTTTGACACTCTTCCTCCAGCCCTTCCTGATGTCACAGAAAAATGGCTTTAACATCCTAGACCTCAATTCTTACATCATGTAGTTCAAAAGAAGAGAGAAGTTCTCTCTCAGGATTTCCTTTGAAAAATGGAGGAAACTTCTCTTTCTTAGAAGGCCTCAGCAAATATCTCACAAAGGAGAACCTCCGTGTTCTCTTTGATTACTGGATATTCCCTAAACCAATCAGTATGACCATAAAATGGGCTTCATTGACTGCTATAAGACAGTCATCCCTCCTTTACTCCACCCCTGCAGCTGAGCAGGCTCAGCCCTCCCCCAACCACCTGGGTATAGTGGTTTCCTGAAGAACAGGTAGCTAGCTATGCTGGGAAGCAAAGAGAAGATATTCCCAGCAACTCTCATTGTAAATTGCCTTTGTGATTAGCTTGGTGGATTCTATCAGAAATATCCAAACATAAATTCAGCGGATTTTTATCAAATAGATCGATTTCCTTTGGCGTTTCTTTTTGAATTACTTTGAAGTTTATTGGATCCATCTCCAACAGTTTTATTATGAACTCATTTATATTTTCTTCAGATTATTTTTGGTTTAATTAACAGCTTAGTGTTTTGCTTAGTTTTATCTGGAATTTGTTTAGAATCTAGTTTGGTATAATGTGAAATGAAGATCCAGAAAGGCTTTATGTTTTCCCGCCTTTTCTAAGTTCTCATCATTCTTTATTGAAAAACTGTTCTTCTTGTGCTGTTTTCCTTAACATGTGTATATGTCAGTTTGGTATTTGTTTTGCTGTACTTATTTATTGACTATTCTTCCTCTAAAATTTTTGCTTTACTGTTAATCAATTTTTTAAAAATTTAACTTGCTTGTATTTTGACATAAATTCAAAGTATTTACATGGTGGTTTTTAAATCAAGGATAAACAAGATTAAAATCCCCTTTCTATGCCTGAAAACTCCAATGCCGCTTCCCAGAGATAATAATTTGTTATATTTCTTTCCAGAAGTTTTCAATTTTTCATTCAATTTTTCATTTTTATGCATATGTATGCATAAAAATACACAAAGAGGAATTTACCGTGCACACTGTTCTAAATCATGATCCTTACAAACAATATATGAAAGCTATTTCTGTAGTAGCGAGTAAAAATCTTTCTTATTCTTTGTAATAGTTAAAGTATATGACTTTATGGATGTGCTATAGATTATTTAACTGGCACTCTTTTAAAAATTATTGCCATTATATAATGCTGCAGTGAATATTCAGGCTTTTAATACAGCTGTTCCCAACCTTTTTGGCACCAGGGATTGGTTTTGTGGAAGACCATTTTTCCACAGACAGGGGGTCCCCAGGCTCAGGGGGTAAGGGAGATGGTTTCGGGGTGAAACTGTTCCACCTCAGATCATCAGGCAGTAGATTTCCCAGAAGGAGTGTGCAACCTAGACCCCTCGCATGTGCAGGTCACACTAGGGTTCATATTCCTATGAGGATCTAATGCTGCTGCTGATCTGACAGAAGGCGGAGCTGAGGCAGGGCGGTCATGCTTACTGGCCTCCTGCTGCCCAGGTCTTCACAGGCCACAGATCAGTACTGGGCCATGGCCCGGGGCTTAGGAACCCATTTTAATATATCTTCATTCATGTGCAAGTAAATTATTAGAAATAGTGTCTTTGGGTGGATAGCTGGATCAGAAGATATGTGTATTATGACTGGGAGAGCTCAGTTGCCCTCCAAAGAGGCTGCATGATCACATCTTTCCAGCAAGAAGACAGGGTGGTGCTGAGACTTAGACTCTAAAACCCATGTCCAACACTTCAGCTTTGCCAACAGGAAGGGGAAAACAAGGATCTTACCCCTTTACATGTGTATCCGTTTAGTGATATATTTATAACAACATTGTTTTCATAAGGTTTCATTTGTTTGTATTCCATTTGTCTTTCATCTGTGAGCTTTCTCCTTGCATGTCTGCCTTTTTTGTAAATGAGGTATTGGCCTTTTCCCATAGGTTTATAGAAACTGTCTATCCATGTTGGGTATTAGTCTTTGGCCTGTTCTGGGTTGAAAACATGCATTTCTCTAATTTGCGCTTCCCTTTCAAATTTGTTTATGGTGGGGTTTGCCTTATGATAGTTGAGGACAGTTTTGTGTGTTCAAGTTTTTTGCTCTTTTCCTTCCTGCCTTCTGGCATTTGTTTCTGTTTTCTTGAGCTGCTCTCACTACATCACTATCTTGATAACTCCTGCCCTAAAATAGGCGTTAATATCTGGTCCCCTGTTAGTTTTCCAGGGTTTGTCTGGCTGTTTTGGCAAGTTTCTTCTTCCATATGTCTTTGAAATCAGAAGGCTGAGCTTCCCCAAAATGCAGTGGATATTTTTGTTGGGAATTTTCAAAAGCATAAACCATAGAGAGAGAGAGACAGAGAGAGAGAGAACAGGAGAGGGGAAAACACCAACAACATCATTTTGGAAGCTGGATGGCAGGTGTACATTAGTAACTAATGTTGCATGAGCAAGAAACATTAATTCAAAACTAGAAATGGGCAAAGTCATGAAGCAAACCACACAATTCAGTGAAGCCACGACAAGGTAATCTCAAAGTGGAGGAGGGAAGGCTACAGCTGGGAGGGTTGGTGCTTGCACACAGCGTCCCGGAATCAGACATCCGCAAAGAGGGTCAAACAGAAGTTTGCTGGATGGGGAAAACGAAGCATATCAAGTAATTGCTTAAATGTACTTAAAATCACTCAAATGTACTTAAAATTCCCTACCATCTTGTTGTTTAGAGTCTTTTAAACAAAGACTTCCCCTATCGCTATCATAGTGGATTGTAGGGGAGGATATGAGGCTTTAGAAAATTTAGAGGCCCCTCTTTAATAAACGAACACAAGATTCTAAATTTTCAAAGTCCCAGATGACCATGTGCACACATTGTGAGGGTCTCTGACAGGACCTGGAAGGTACCATGCCCATGAGAAGCCCCCTCAGCACTCTCCATGGACACCTCATTCTGGGATCACTTGTTCCTGTCGCTCTCCTCCTCACCCTGGCTCCTTTAGGTTTGCTAAATGACTTTCACTGTCTTGCTAATTTAAGCTCAATCTATTTTAGGTTTTAGCTAAATAAGCCAGGCCCTATTTTCATCACTAAATTTTGTTATTCACACTCTTTTATTCCCTTATCTTTTGGAAAAACATCAAATAAAAATCTGATCAGCATCTTCTCTACACTACTTAAGATGGAATTTGTGATAGTTATTTATAATTTCTTAACTAATTCTAGGCATTGAAGCAAACTTGATCAGGTAAAGTGATATTTACATATTCAGAATAAAATGTGTTTGGAAAATATATATGAGATAAGATTATTCTAAAAGAAAACAAAAGAACCATAATCCTTTTGAGGGTAGCAATCAATTCTTACAAAAAATATTAGCTCATAATTACTAGTATACTTTTCCCATAATATAGTTTGCTCTGTAAAAATTGTTGAGAAAAAATTAGGACTATTATTAAATTCTTTCTGATTTATATTAAAGAAGCTTAAAAACCTCTGGTTGGAATACTTATTGATATCTGTAGATAGGCTGATTCATTTCGAAGTAAAAAAGAATTTAATAATTATTCACTTAATTAAAGAATTCATACACCTCTCATTTAATGGAAGATTTTCCCAGAAGATGCTATTGTGTACACATATGATCTAAAATTTTGTGTCCCTCTAAAATTTGTCTATTAAAATATCATCCTCTAAGGGAATGGTACCAAGAAGTGTGGCCTTTGGGAGGTGATCAGGTTATGAAGGCTCCGCTATCATGAATGGAATTAGTACCCTTATAAAAGAGGCCTAGGGAGCTTGTTCACCTCTGTCACCATGTGAGGACACATAGAAGGGACCATCTGTGTGGACAATTTCTCACCAGAACCCTAATCTGCTGGTGCTTTGATCTTGGATTTTTCAGCCTCCATTACTGTGAGCAATACATTTCTGTTGTGAATACATTACTCAGCCTAAGGTTATTTTGTTACAATAGCCTGAACTAAGACATATTGTGTATATGTATTGTAAATGTACTCTTGGTATACACCTATCATGCTGTAATATTAATACATAGACCACACATGATTTTCTGGTCACCAACCAACTCCTGATTCTTTTTCATGACTTAAATTTCTTGCTTCATTATTTCTCTTTTATTGAGTGTTCATTTTAGAATATTTTTCTCTGCTTATACCCTTCTTTCCTGTGTCAGGATTGTATCTGGAAATATTACGTTAGTAGAATCAGAAAGCTCATTGTAGTTTCAGAAAAAGGAAAGCTCTTGTTGAGTGAGTGAGGAAGAAGGATGCAGTCTATTGGGTAGGAATGGTTGGTAGGGTTGGTAGGAGTGATAGACAGGACGGCCATCCCTTTAAAGAGAACAGCTAGGGAACACCGCGGCTGGAGAAGAAGAGTCACTGCTCTTTTAATTTTGTTTGATTATAGACAATTGTAATCATTGCTTTCTTTTGTGTAAGAATTAGACCAAAATTCCCAGAGCTTATTCAAGGGACCAGCCTGCCCAACATGTGATGGGAGACAGAGGTTGCAGTGAGCAGAAATCGTGCTACTGCACTCTAGCCTGGGTGACAGAGCAAGACTTGGTCTTAAAAAGAAGTTACAGTATAATTGCCTTTTATTTAAATAGCTGAATTTTTTAAATGGTCTGTAAAATAATAACTGTATTCTCTGAAGTATTTCACTTGTATAATTTTGTTTATGCTTTCAACAGCCCTGTAAGCACTATTATTTGGCTCATTTTACAGCTGAGGAAAGAGGCTCAGACGAGTTGAATCTTTTCTGAGAGTCACACTGCAGTGGAGAGGGTACTCTCATCCAGGTCTTCTGATTCTAAAACATATTCTGTTAATTAATCACCTCTATTGCAACCATTCTATTCAAACAGTAAGAACTTTGTAAATTACTAGAACACTGAGGCAAGTTTCATTTCAATTAGCATAACAGATCCATCATAGACTATCTGAACAAAGACTGGAGTCATGCATGTAAAAACTGATCAACAAAACATCATGGGGTAGTTATTTTTAGTGAATGTATTTTATTGAAATGTTAGAGTGAAATTAGCAACAATGCATCTGAAATATTTATATAGTTTAAATACTACTCTAAAATGTTAATTTTATTCATCATTGTATATAACATGCATTGGTTATTTATGTATTAAGATTTGAGTTAGTTTAGTGTTTATTTCCATATATGTCTCTCTGTATATCTTCAGTGAGTTGTTCTGTCTTGGCCTGGCAAATTTGCTGATTCTCTTTAACCATATGGAGACCTGACTATGGGGCTATTACAGGAGTCGTGTAAGAAATCTGTCTGGGATCACATATATAGAGCACTTAGTTCAGGGCCACACACAGAGAAGTCTTTGAGAGACAATGATAATGGGTTTTACTAAATTAGCAATTTATAGCCAGCATGCTGGGCACTACTCTTTTCTCTTGATTGTGGTAATATTTAAAACCAACCCACTATAATATGTGCAAGTGTCAAAAGCTAGATTTTTACAAGATTATGTGAGACCTAATTTGAAGTATGCATTCAGGTATGGTGTTTACTAATTGTCAGCTTTAAGAAGTATGTGTCTTTGAAGTACAAGATAAGCAGAAATTATAGAGAGGGAGATGTCCATAGTGAAAAAATTCCTGTTCCTGGTTAATAATCTAATTATCGCTCCACTCTTGATAAAGTTATATTCTCATACTGTATTCCCTGCACATGAATTTTCAGTTCTAGAAATTGTATTTTTACTCACTTACAAGAAAGCAGATAGTATTCTGTTATGTGAAATACTAGACAACACCAGAATCACATATGCTTCCATTTAGGTCATCTTCTTGAGTGATTTTGTTTAAACCTGTTCCTAATCTCTACTACTTTTAGGATCTCAGGTATGATTTTACTCATGATTATTATTATTTTAGACATTTCTTTTTAAGGGACATTTTTTCTCTATTTTATATTTCTTGTAAGTGAAATTTGTATTTCATTCTTTATCTCAGGTTTTGTTTCTCAAGTACAAATACACACTTTATTCATTTTTTGCGTTCTCAATAGTTTATCCTTGCTCTTTCTCTACAAGTTGATACTATTTTGGAGAAGAAACCATTTTTTCTACTTTTGTGTACCCCAAAGCTCCAAATTTGTTTTTATTAATTTCCAGTAGACATCAAACCAGGAAACAAAATAAGTGAAAACTGAATTTCGTAGAGCTAACACATTAAGTTCTAAAGTGACACAGCATTAAAAATAGGAGGCATAATTGGTAAGTGTTAATGGTCATCCTTTTCCTGAAATATTAATAGGCCTTTAATCTTGTCATTATCAAGGGCTTTGTGCCCTTTCTAAGGTGAATTAAGCCTTTTCTATATCACAGGATTTGACTAAAAATTTAATTATTTATATAATACAACCCTATTATAACAAAGCTCATTATTCAAGTCAAGTCTACTAATATATATTAAGTGCTCATTTTCCATTAGAACTATGCAAGGTGCTCTGAGGACACAAACTAAAAGACAAAAAGGTCACAATTTGGGAGATTTTTAATATATCTTGATATATGGTAGCCCAAAGATTACCCCCTGACATATTAAAATCTCATATTGCAAAAATCTGAACTGATATGTAAGGCTTGTGGTGTAATGGAGGACATAAGGGACACAAAGAGATAATTTAATATTGAATGTTTTTTTCTCAGTTGGTGACCTGTTCTGGTGACATGAATATCAGATGAACAGCACTTGCTGACTTTAGGGTTCAGGAACACATTGCTGGCCATGGGAGGCCGTATCTGAGGCTTGGGAGAGAGTTTGTATAAACAGTGAAGTTTTAGAAGACTTTCAGAGCACAAGATTGTATGAACAAAATGGATATAAATATGTGTGGATGCAGAACCCTAATTGTTTGATATATAAGAAGGGTAAAATGGTTGTAGATGAAGATAGAAACTCTTTGAATTTAGACTATTCATGAGAAAGAAGATGAACTAGGCTTTGCTGGGGTAAAACTTCTCAATATCAGTTACTTAACCTAACACAAGTTGAGTTCTTGATCAGGTAAAGTCTGCTGGATATCAAGGCAAATCACCAGCATGGTTACCTTCCATTAGATGACACCACAATCTAGGATGCTTTGGTATTGTGCTTGCACCATCTCAGCCCAACACCTTCTTGGATGCCATAGTGATAGACAAAGGAAACTGGAGAATCAGACAATGCTGCATTTTTAAATACCCTGTCTGATTATACAACATTATCTAGATTTTTTATATTTAGTAATTTATGTAGACTATTAGAGAATTAGTTGGAAATAACTGAACCCATACTTAATGACAAATAATATATTTAATACTATATACCTTTTTACACTTAATATGAAATAAAAAAAGAATATATCGAATGGTGGATTTTTCTTACTGAAGAACATGTGAAATGTAAGTGAGGCAAGCAGCTAAATGATGGTACAACTTAGGCATACTAATGTCTCTGTTCAAAATATTTTTATTTCTAATCACAATATTTGAAATCTGCTTCTTAACACAAATAATGAGCTCTCTATATTCGATAAAGTAAAAATCCCAGCTTGGGGCAAAAGCCATCTCAAAAGCCTTGGGGTGCATAAAATTCTAGGATGATCTTGCTCCTTTCATAGGAGTGTGAGCTGCAGATAGGATATTGGAGTCCTGATCAAGAGAAAGAAAGGGCAGTAAAAAGGTAGAATTTGGTGGACATCTTAGTTGGCTAGGGCTACTGTAACAGAGGACCACAAACTGGGTGTCTTATACCACAGAAAGTTATTATCTCACAGTTTTGGAGGCTGGACACATACAACCAAGGTGTTGGCAGGGCTGGTTCCTTCTGAGGGCTGTGAGGAAGGGATCTACTTCTGCCTCTTTCCTTAGCTTGTAGGTGACCATCTTCTCCCTCAGTCTCTTTAGGTCATCTCCCTGCATGTGTGTCTGTATCCAAATTTCCCATTTTTATTTAATATTGTACTACTAAGGCCAGCCCTACTGACCTCACCTTAACTTGATACCGCAGTAAATACCTTATTTCCATATAAGGTCACATTTTGAAATACTGAGGGTTGGCTGGGTGTGGTGGCTCACGCCTGTAATCCAAGCACTTTGGAGGCCAAGGGAGGGGGTGAATCACCTGAGGTTGGGAGTTGAAGACCAGCCTGAGCAACATGGTGAAACCCTGTCTTAAAAAAAAAAAAAAAAAACTGAGGGTTAAGACTCCAACATATATTTTTTTAAGGTGACAACATTTCAGCTTAAATAAGCTAGTCTTTAAGAATAGCCTGTTTTTACATCAAAAAACAGACTATTCTTAGAATAAAAATACAATATATTCAAGGGAAACCAATCATTCTTTTGGATATTGGAAAAATTAATTTTCAGAAAGGTTTATTCTACATTTGACAGAAAACACAAAAGGATCTGCATACATTATCTGGCATTTTTTTCCAGAGTGAGAAAGCAATATGGAATCTGGCTGAATATCAAAGATCACCAGGCAGTCTAGGTGTATTTTTCAGGAGCCTCAGATCTGGGGTCAGACCAACTGGTGTTGAGGCTTGTAAAGATCTGTATTTATTGAGAGACCTTAAGGAAAATGTGTATTTATTGAGAGACCAGAAGCCTGTTTCTGAATCTGTGAGTAGGAATAAAATAAAACTCACTCTCAAGGTTGCCACAAGATTTAAATTCACTCCTCTTTGCCAAAACATTTAAAAAAATTCCTGGCACACCATAAATGTAAACTATTTGTATTACTATTATTCATATTTTTCTATTGAACTATATGTTTGAGAAGTCTTATGGCTCAGCCTCAAATATGAACAAAGGAGAACCATGAAGCATCAAAGAATAATTTCAAAATACTTTTCATGAACCATGGACAGTTATATGGCTCAAGTTGTATTTCTAAAAATCCTTCTTATTTTCTTACTTTTCTCTCCTTCTACTACTTTTCTGCTGTTTGTCAATTCAAAATCTCTGAAATTCCTTCCCAGACTCATGCCTCCCTCCTCCATTACAAAACTCCAATGAACTTGAAGTGGCAGAGCTCTGCCTAGAGAGTATGAGGAAAAATACACACTCAGCCGGCAAGGCCAGGCAGGCCCTCGTTAGTGGACAAGTAAAGAGGACAATCGTGGAATATCAGTAATTTAAACATAATTGTGTTGCCACAATGGTTATTAGCAGCGACAAGCCTCAGTGCACTGCATGTGTGTGACCTACACAGTGCTAAGTGTGAACTGCATTCTGACTCTGGCTTATGCCAGAGTTACTGCTGTAACACAAGGAGGCAATGCTGTCCTGCAAATAGCTAGCCCATTTTTGGCTTTTCTGTGAACATAAGATGACTTTTCCTGTCAAAAGGGCTTTAAAATCTCCCACTAGCTGTTCCAGACTTTACCAAAAAGACCCTGGCCTCTTGGGACCACACAGTTACCTAAGAGAACTTCAACGGTTCTGAATGAAAGGGCACTGTTGCAGAGACAGTAGACCAAGCCCTCGGCAGGACGCACAGGTTTTAAAACATGACGCTGCCATTTCTGGTTTACAACGCAAGAGCTGAGACCATTTGTGACAAGAATGGAGGATCCTGGAGAAGAATAGACTTTCTAGCCCACACTAGTCCACGTGGGATAGCAGTTAGCCAGGACGCACAGAGTGAGCTCCCTACAAAGCCAAAAGAGAGGCAGGTTCCCAAGCCAAATTCTAGTAACATGGGACAAAAACATACAAATGAAAGAATGAGAAATAGGAGAGAGGTGGGGGAAATATGGAAAGATTATTGACAATTGTCCATTTTAGAATGTATCTGTGTTTGGTTTAATTGGTTAAAAAAATCCTATCATTACTTAATAATAAAAATATAATTCAGAAATTTAAAGTGTGTTAGTCTTGTATTTTTGCCCTAGAGGAGAGAAAGTTGGATTATTGAACTTTCTAGATTAAAACCAGATCCCCAAGACCCCGTATTAGTTCATTAATAGGAAAAAATAAAACAGAATGTGATACCAGAACCCTCTCCAGCTTCTCTGACTTTATTGAGTATTTTGTTAGTGACACATTTACACACACGGTTCCAGAGAGGAACCTTCTCCTGGGTCACACTCTTTACTCTTGTAAAATGTACAGGTTTTGACTTAAGTGAAAAACTAATTAGCCTAATTTTATATCCATATCTTTGCCACAGTGTAGAGATGCAGATAGTACCATAGAGATCCATAAATCTCTATGGATGATGCTGACAGTGCATCCACAAGAGCTTGTTTTGCCTTATTTATCATTCTAGGTGCTATAATTGTTTTTCTGTTCATTTTACTTTTTTTTAGTAAGATGAACTTTTTTACTTTTTTTTTTTACTTTTTACTTATTTTTAAAATAATCTGTTCAATTATTTTAAACAAGAGCTTGTCCTTGAAATTAAAAATATCTGGGGACATGTGTAAGCCTAGCTTCCATTCCAATCTATAGGAGAGTGGTGCAGAGATCAGCTATATTTTAATGACATTTCATGTTAAAAAGATGGTTAGGGAAAAAAGTATGATTTTTAGCCTAACCATGAATGGTCTTAGTCAGAACGCTACCTCCCACAGCATGTTAATGTTAGGTATATGAAACGGAAAACTCACAGACAGACAGACCTGGACCTCATTAGAGAACAAAAGCAAGAGGAACTAATGTTAGTAGCAGGCTGTGGGATGAGGGATGAGAGGGTGAATGAAAATGAAGCAGAAGGGAATATTGAGGAAAAGGACACACAAGAGAGGTCCCTCAGCAGGGCCAGCACTAACAGACTGGAGAAGGTGGCTTGATTTCTGCTGCCTCCCAAGTGTGTTTGATGGATTTAATATTCTCCGGGTTTCATGAAGTAGAGGTCAATGTCAATTAAAGAATATTTAGCTAGAGATCATGAAGGGATTAGTAATCATATAAAATAGGTTGAGAATTTGTTTCTTTTTCTAGGTATGTGGGCTGAATAATTTTTGACCATCTTCTATCTTTAAACTTGGGAATATAATGAAAGTGTAATTTTTTAATGCTTGGGAAGGTTAGAATGGTGAAGTGAATTACTCACTTTCCCCTCTAAACACAGGAAAAACTTTATCTCTGCTCGCATGAGGTCATTCCTCCTGCCCGCCATGTCTTTCTTCTGAGTCTCAGTTCAAATGCCGTATCTAGTCTGGAGGACCTGTTAGTCTATGCAGAGAACATTCAGGAGCCCACTCTTCTTATTCATGTGATTGTACATGTCTGTTATGATCTTTATAAACTAGCACTAGAGTTGGAGTTATTTATGTGTTTTCTTTCCATGTGAGGCACAGTAGGGAAGGAATCACATCTTGCAGTTGTTCTAATATCCCAGAGGTTAGTATGGTGCATAAATAAAATAAGAGTTTAAGAAATATTCCCAAAACAGAAGAGCGAGAAGGGCAAGGTCTTGAACACAAAGAGGCCTCATAAAACTCAGGTCCACAAGAGGAACAGCTTCATTTAGAGAGTCTGTTGTCCACTGACCCACCAGGTAAATCCTGAAGTTGTGATTTCTCCCCCTCAGCTTCTTCTTTCCCCGAATTTCCAGGGTCTGAAAGAAAACTGAAGTTTGCACTCAGAAACTCTGGATTTATGGTGGGGTCAATGAATACAGATATTTTGGCTTGTCCTTTGTTGAGGAGGGTGATGGACTTAGGCACAGAGAAAATCTACCCTTTTGTCCGAAGCTGTTCTCTTCTGAGTCCCTTTTCTCAACGTAACCTTTTCTGGTTTCTCTGGCGTCCACCAGAAGGATCCCCTTACTGGTTATGCTCACAGCCCAATGCAGAATGTCATGAAATTGATGTGGGTTCAATTATGAATAGAGAACTCAAGCCACAAATAAAACACGTGATAGGAAATAAAACCAAATACTTCATAAAACAAAGGTTTTTGAGGCACACATGGAACAAATTTTAAATAACAATTGATTACATGTCAGTATGTGGGAGAATTGGGATGACCTTATAGATATTTACATAATACAATGCTCCTATGATTTCTCAGAGAAGAGCAAAATGTTCTTCATTTTTCATCCACATCAACCACCTTTGGCTTCTTCTGCATTAAAGTGTACAGCAAATGCTTGCATCATCTCAACAGTTAGATGAGGTTTTGCCAAAATCAACAGAGTTTTCTCAATTAGTGTTCCTTCATCTCATGAACTCCCAGGGCTACAGAAAAATGAGTTTTTAAGGTTATATTTTTTAAAGAACATTGAAAATGTACTCAAAAAAAGGTATAATCACTTAATGAACTTTATGAACTGCTTCTTGGTTGACAATACGGTAAATAGACCCCTGGAAATTTGCCCCTTTTTGGTTTCTAAATTTAATAAACATTCAAATATTATTAATTTTCTAGACACAAAAGACTATGTCATGGTTCTATGTATGTGTTGTTATAGAAAAGGCAAAACCACAGAGATAGAAAGCAAAACAATGGTCCCCAAAGGGCAAGGAGTAGGGGGAGGTGATTGACTGCAAAGTGACAAGAATGGATTGTATTAGCCAGGATTCTCTAAAGGGATGGAACTAATGGGATCCATGAATATATGAAGGGAAGTTTATTAGAATTGACTCATGGGATCACAAGGTGAAGTCTGCAAGCTGAGGAGCCAGAAAGCCAGTCTGAGTCTCAAAACCTCCAAAGTTGGGAAGCCGACACTGTAGCCTTCAGTCTGTGGCCAAAGATCTGAGAGCCCCTGGCAAACCCTGGTGTAAGTCCAAGAGTCCGAAAGCTGAAGAACTTGGATTCTGATGTTCCAGGGCAGGAAGCATCCAGCAGGAAAGATGGAGGCCAGAAGACTCAGCAAGTCTGCTCTTTCCAGATCTGCTTTTATGCTAGCAGCTGATTGGGTTGTACCCACCCAGAATGAGGGTAGGTCTGCCTGTTCCATTTCTCTGACTCAAATGTTAATCTTCTTTGGCAACACCCTCACATACACACCCAGGAACAATACTTTGTATCCTTCAACCAAATCAAGTTGTCACTCAATATTAACCATCACAGGGACTTATGGGGTGATGGAAAAGTTCAGTGTCACGATTTCAGTGCTGGTTTAATGTCTATGGACCTTTGAAAAATTCATCAAATTGCACATTGAAATTGGGAGCTCTCATTGTTGGTCAAATGTACCTCACTGAAGCTGAGAAAATACACTGACCAAGTTGTGGCATTATAAACTGTTATTCTTCTAAGTCATCACTGAAATTTCCTTGTGTTTCAGAGTTATGTTCTGAAGAAATGTAGAAAATTTAAATGTCTCTCACTCTGTTACAGACAATATTATGGGTTATTATTTGGCTGAAATAAACCACACTTTATAGATTCAGTAAATGAGAGTAGTGGGATAAGAATTTATGGCATTATTAGTGAATTACCCTGTAGAGGTTATTGATTTCCAAAGCTTTGCTGATTGCATTGATAGAATCATTTTTGTTCAATCATTCTGTGAGTTTTTTTTTTGTGTGTGTATATGTGTGCGTGTGTGTGTATTCATCTGTTTAAGCATTGTGGTGTAGTAGAAAAAAACATCAAAACTACAGTGCCAATTCCATCACATACTAGCTATGTGACTTTGGACAAATCACTTAATATTCCTGAGCCTCTTCTGAAAATGAATATAATAAAATTAAAAATATATATACCCAATATTTGTGGGAGGTTCAAGTAATATTGTTACTTTTAGTATCAAAAGTAGTCAGGAAGTACACCAAGTCCTATGAGAGTTTATGGCCTTGGCACAGAGTCAGCTATTGAAACCTTTGGGTGCATATTGATTCCCAGGACTCATCAGAACAAATGCGGGCTTACACCACTGCAGTGACACTGGTGTCGTTCTCACAGCCAGTGACACATTTCAGTTATGTGTTACGACTTCTGGATTCCTCCATCAGTCTTGACCTTTTCTAATGAACAATCAGCATGATGAAGGATTACTGAAGAATGTGCCAGTTTTGAACTCATTCACAGAATTACCAATGGAAAATTTTTTTTTTCTCAGATATTAATACTTCAGTGTGTGGAACTGATACAAATATAAGAATATTTTTGAATATACATATTTCTGTTTCTGAACCTAAAATTACAATATCTTTGGTGTTTAGTCCTGTCTTCTTCCCATTTAAAATGTCCCATGGTTTGGATAACTTCTGAAAGTACTATTTGTCATCCTTGCACTGCGTTTTCAGCCAGAATTCCCTTATCACATGGATTTCTAGGGGGTGAAATCTACTCAACATACAAGCCCCAACACTCATGAACTTCCTTCACTAAACCTCCTCTGGTGTGGGTAATAATGAATCTGCATCTCTGTTTATTCTTAGGTGCTTATTTATACCTACCTTTTTTTTTTTTTTTTTTTTTTTTTTTTTTTGAGACGGAGTCTTGCTCTGTCACCAGGCTGGAGTGCAGTGGTGCAATCTCGGCTCACTGCAACCTCTGCCTCCTGGGTTCAAGTGATTCTTCCGCCTCAGCCTCCCGAGTAGCTGGGACCACAGGCGTGTGCCACCACGCCCAGCTAATTTTTGTATTTTTAGTAAAGACAGGGTTTCACCATGTTGGCCAGGATGGTCTTGATCTCTTGATCTCGTTATGCACCCACCTCAACCTCCCAATATTTATACCTTTATTTATAGTATTTTTCTTGTTCACTCATGACTGATGCTTAGAAACACTGCTTTCTCGTCCACAGGCAAAATTTACCACAGTTTACCTTCTTGTTAAGCACTTTACATGGATCCCCCATCGAATCCTCTGTGTGAACCTCAGAAGAAGACAGCACTGCCACCCCTGTTTTATACATAAGGGAACTGAAGCTAACAGATGCTAAGTATGTTGTCAATGTCATTCAGATGGTGACTGAGGAAAGGAAGATGCAAAGGATTAATCCAGATAGTCCCTTTAACATATTGCTATGTTTAAATATCTGCACTTGCAGGTGGACTTTAATCCCTCAGCAGGTAAAAGAAATGGCTCTTCCTTAGGTCTTAAGTGCTTGGCACAAGACTTTGCACATAATAAACCCTTGGTAAGTATTTGTTGAATAACTGAATGGAAATACATATTTGCAAACTATGACAGACAAAAATTACTAATTTTAATCAGTGGAGAATATATAGGTATAGCACATCAACAATATATAATTGATTTTATAGAAAAATGAAATTTAGAAATATTCAAAGCAGGCATGGTGAAACATAAATGCAAAAGAAATTCACTCTCTGCCAGGTGTAATGGCTCACGCCTATAATCTCAGCAATTTGGGAGGAAGAGGCGGATGGATCATGAGGTCAAGAGATGGAGACCATCCTGGCCAACCTGATGAAACCCCATCTTTACTAAAAATACAAAAATTAGCTGAGCGTGGTGATTCCCACCTGTAGCCCAGCTACTCAGGAGGCTGAGGCAGGAGAATTGCTTGAACTAGTGCGGCCGAGGTTGCAGTGAGCCGAGATCATGCCATTGCACTCCAACTTGGCAATAGAGTGAGACTCCGTCTCAAAAAAAAATCACTCTCATAATTAACTAAAAATGAAGGAAATCAGCAGCTTACAATTTTTACTTAAAAATCAGAAGTCAGACTACATTGGGAGAATATCTTCTCATAAATACCTGGCTTTGTAAACCAAAGTAGTATACCTTAGTGTTTAAGAATACAGATTCTGAAGCCAAACACTGGCTTTAAGTATCAGCTCTGCAACTTATATGAACCTCAGAAGGATACTTAACATTTCTAGGCCCCACTATCCTTATCCATAAAATGGGGTGATGAGATATCCTAAAATTTCTTTATAGGATAATTGTGAAGACTGAATTGATATTGAGAATGCATTCACATCATTGAATATGTTATATAAATGAGTGCAAAACAAGCAATTCTTGTGTTTTCAGAAAAGAGCAGATGGAATCTGATGTTTGTTGATGGCCAGGAAAGTTCTCAATGCATCACAGATGATTAACTATGTCATTTTCATGGTTCTGAGGCAAAGTGCAAGCCCCTTTTAACAGGTGATAAAACCACTGAGTAGCCAGTGATTTGCTCAGGACCAATGTTTTGTGGGGAGCTAAAGTGATGCTCAGCTTCATACACTCACCTGACACCCTAGTCTAATTGGCTGTAAGCTTCATGATGTTAGAAACCTGAAATTTTATTTTTGACTTCCACACTACACATCACATCGTGCTTCAAAAACTCTAATAACTAATAACAATTGAAAGAACATATATGGATTGAGTTCTAAAAATAAACTTCTTACCAATGTATTCTGATAATTATAATGCTTCAGGATAAATCTAATGATAAAAGTAAATTTGAGATAAATGCCAGTGGAAGGAGAATTAAGAAGTCCTTTTAGAAATTCAGAGATGATTTTTTACATGCTTACTTTATACTAGACAAGTTCCTTAAATAATAACTTACTTCAAGATCTATTTTCCTCTTTCCATCTCTAAATTACTATAATTCATTACATACAATTTCTTTCCTGATAGCTTTCCAGGATGGTTGTTACTGGTTTACAACATTTTCAATGTTTTTTCATAGAAACATAGATGAAAAAGTGTTGACAATATTGAAGTGTATATACCCTGGAGTTTGTCATCTAGGGTCAGTTAAATTTAGGATATGAACACATATCAGGAATTTAGGAGCAGAGGTTTAATAGGCAGAAGAGAAGAGAAACGGAAACAGCTCTTTCTACAGAGAGAGAGGGGCCTCCAAGTAGAAAAGACTGACTGGGAATGAATGGGCTAGATTTTATAGTCTGGTTTGAGGAGGTGGTGTCTGATTTATGTAGGGCTCACAGATTGGATGGATCAGGTATGACATTTACATAGTGTGAGGGGTCCCACGCTAATCTTATTATGCATATGGGCTTTCCAATTGATTGGCTCCTTACTGTACAGGTAGCTGACATAGAGAAGGGAAGATGGAGCCACCATCTTAAATATGTCTACTTCTTAGTTCACGCCGGCATTCACCCTTGCAAGCTCCCATGTTGCTTGTCTATGTCTTCCGCTCAAATTTGCAGGCTGCTCTTCGTTAGACAATGATTTGGGGCTGCTTTTCGTTAAAGAGAAAAGCCTTATTGAGGACTCCCATACACTTACTCTCTGCCTAAGTGATTTCTTCTTAACTCCTGTATCAATATGCCATTAAATACAACCATTTTAGTTTTTACTTCTTCAAAAAGTATTTAATGTTAATAGGCCCCAGCAGAGTATTTGACATACCATGGTGTGAAGAAAAAGAATAGCAACTCTCTTTTGTCTTCTAAGCGTTAGAAGACATATTCAATACTAAATAATCTGTTATCAGTAGCAGGGGACAATAATGAGGGAAATGTGATTCCAGTGACTGAACCATGAAAGTTGATGTGGCTCAATTTAAACAACTGTACTGGTGGAAAAGCTAAAACAAAAACAAACAGGGCAAGAACAGTGACAGCATCAGTAGGTCATGTCTCCCTGAATATGAAAAGAGGGAGTGTGTTTATGATATCTGAACACCAGACTCATGTGGGAAGGGAACACACAACTGTGCAGCTTGCTCAGGGCTGTTTTCAGTCAGGCACTCATCCTCAGATACTGAAGATAATGAAGAATGCATAGTTTATTCTTTGCATAACTATTCCAAGGAATCACAAGCTTAGGACTTAACCTAAGAGCCATTGTGGATCCTCATTTCTCAGAAAAGAAACCTGAGGCCTAAAGAGATAAACTGATTTTCTCAAGGTTTTACAGTTAGGTGATATCATATTTGAACCTGAGACAAAAAAGCAGGTAACTTAATGGTTAAAATTATCTTCCAGATTCTGCACTGGCCCTAGTAGACATGATAGGCGCAGGTGGGGGTTTTTAAATATTTTTTTCTCTCCGTTTATTGACATCTGCCTTGTTGGTCTGCTGCCTCCACCCTCACCCTCCTACCATCACCTCCTTTCTCCATCTACTCTCCCCTTCTTGTGTTACCATTGGATTTTGCTGTCAGTTGCCTGAAAATGGAAGTCTTATTGTCTAATGAGATAATACAGGAAATTTAATGTGGGGTTTTAGAGATTAAAAACCCTCCTGCATTCAAGGAATGACACCATGGTTTTAAAATGACAAGATGGTGTGAGTTTGTTATTTTAGAGAAACAGGGGGCCACACTGTCACCTGCAGGTATGTGGGAGGTATAAAATGTATCTAATTTACTGTAACTGAGGAGATTTCTGACCAGGGCATTGCAAGTGTCACCTGGTTTCCCCTGCTGCTTGTTACAAACTGTGATAGGACAGGAATAAGTAAAGGAAGGTCTGTTCAACAAAAAGATATCATGACTTGCTGGTTTGGAAAATTCTCAGCTCTCCACATGCCAAACAATGCTAAAATTAAAAAATGACTTCTGAGCAAATATCTAATCCAAGCACCATCAAGAAGGCATGGCGTAAAGATGAGGATGAAGATGTTACTGTGAAATATTTTGTTAAAACCTTAGAAAGACCAAATGTGGCACTCTAGAGATCTCTGTTAGACAAAAGGCCTTTTAAGGAGATGAGGGGTGTACCTCATATCCTCTAAATCAAACATTGGACTTCCAGGAAATTTAAGGGAATTGGTCCTTAGGCTGTTCAATGAAGCCTGCTGGCTTATTTTTTCATGGAATTGAGTGAAGTTTTCTAAGATTCATTGACTTGGTTCTTAGCAAGGGTGTTAGTCAAGTTGTTAAATTTTCCAGACTTCTCAGCAACACTGGAATTTATTTATTTCTCTTTTAGAGATTCTGAGCAGAGAGAAGATAGAGCCTCAAAAAAATGAGTCCCTTGGCTCGTTCTCATTCTCTAAATGGTTTCCCTAACTTTTTCTTTTCTTCCTTCCAGCAGACTCAGGAAACTCAGCCATTTTGCTCCCTCTCAAAGGCTGGCAACATATTTTTTGGTAAAGATTTTTCTGCCAATGCCTATAGAGGAACAAAGATAAAAAATTTAAATAATATTATATAGTTCATAAGAGTATTATAGTTCATAAGAGTTTCATAGAACATATAAAAACTTTTGTGAACGAGTTCTGTGTTAAGGTTCAAAATGTTTATTTTTAATAGGATATCTTGGAGTTTCTGTAGGCAAATATAGTATTTTTTTAAAAGTTAATAACAGCATCCATATATAGCCTGTTTTCAAAGTTATATATATATATATATATATGTGTGTGTGTGTGTGTGTGTGTGTGTGTGTGTGTGTGTGGGTGTGTATACATAAATACATATGCACATACAAAAAACAATTTCTTCTGAAGTGCAGGTAAAGCATTTATAAAAATTGTGGCTGAGTCCTAAAGCAAGTATTAACAAATGTCAAAAAAAGTAACTAGTAACATTCATTTTCTGACTACAATGCGATTTTATCAGGACCAAATAAACAAAAACCAAAACAGACCTCAAAGTTAATCAATTTAAATAGAGTTGTCAATTATGTGGAATTAATTTCCCAAAGCCAAACTACTCACCAACACGATTGAGTGCCTGTTTTACCAAAGCAGAGATGGAACTGATCCCCCGAAGTGACATCATTCTTTTGGAGAAGACCAGCCCTCTGTGACAGAGGGATTCCACTGACTCAAGTCCATTACAACCAGGGGCTCAAGTAACTCTTTGCTGAACCATGTACTGACTTTGGATATGAATTTGACTTCTATGCCTGCTCTATGTCTTTCAGGGCTACCACTGTAAAATTACTGAATGCCTTATTCCTTTCATAATATTTCACATAGCATTATTTCTGATCTTTCTGTCTTCTTTTTCTAATGACAAAAAAAAAATTAATAGACTAACACCATTAATCTTTCACACATCTTGCCATGTACCAGTTATAACATGCAGCTGGCTCACTGACAGTTCAGTGACAGCATCAACTGAGGGAAAATACCTCGAGAGTTTGGGGTGTGGTCCTATAGGATATAGTGTATGTACTGAAAGATCAGTGAAGAAAAATTCTGTTTTTTCCATAACCAGAACGTTTGTTTGGAGAAACCAGGGGTGAAAGGGGGAGCAGCACCTGCCACTCTAAGACCTACAAGCCATATGCAAATGTTTGCTTCTTGACATCATACATTTAGGCTATGCTTGGTCAGAAGTCTTAGGGTGCAAAGGAGAGATGATTCATCAGAGGCATAAAAACGTTTCCACTGAGACTGTCAACTTGCCATTTCAGGCTCATCATGCCACTGATCCAATAATCCTCAAAATATTCTGTGTCCACTGCCCTTGTAAATAAGCCCCAAAAATTCTGTGCCTGCTACACTTGTAACTCCTGAACAGCATACAGAAAATAGTGATAAAGCTCAGATGACTGGAGGAACAGCAGGATTCTTGGTCCTCAGGCTGGTTTGTATAAAACTACGTGGACACTTGGAGTGGTTTTAAGGAGCAAAAAGTTTAATAGGCAAGAAAGAAAGAAGGAAGAATAAAACAGTTCCCCCACACAGAGACGGGGTTGGGGGGGATTCAAAGAGAAAACCTGGGTGGAAAAGTGGCCTCTTATATGAGGAGGCTGGAGGAGGTGGTGTTTGATTTGCATAGGGCTCGGGGGATTGGTTTGACCAGGCATGTCACTCAGGTAGCTGGGAGGAAAGCCTGGCCCTCCCGCCCTAGCCTTTTAATTTGCGGATACAGGGCGCCATGATGTTCTACACACACGGGGATATGTGGGGGCAGCCATGTTGCCAGGCACATGTTGGGCAAGGGCAAGAAAAAGGTAGGGGGAAGAATCGCCTGTTTGGGTGGACCCAGTTTCTAATGGCCGACTTGCCATATCAAAACCCGGCCTGGCTCTAAGAGCCGGGTTTTCCTGGAGCTGCTTTAAAAGAAATGAAAACTTTCCAAGAACCCCTTTTCCTCTCCATCTGCCTAATTTCTTAATAACTCCTATAACAACAGGGGTGCTCTTGGCAAGATAAGATAGGAGGAAAGAATTAGGACCCAGGAAATCATTTGGAGTGCCTCATTCTAATGTCATATCCAGTGGTAAAAATCCATGGAAGACTTCTGCAATCTCATACAAACAAGACCATTAGATGCTCATACCCTGTTGAAATGAAGATTCGGGTCCTCCACTTCCACTCCCAGAAAAAGAACCAATCCTGAAATGTTGGATGAGGCAATGGAAACATGGAATAGTTAGAGGGATAAGACATTTTAAATGTCATTTAGATCTCTTGATAAATTACAAGATTAAATGACTTTAATAATTACTCATTTATTCTTGTGTTGTTAGCATATATTTGTCAAAAATTAAACAATTTTCTTTTATACGCTCTCATTTTTGTAAGACCAATAAAAGGACTGTTGATGAAGGCTAACTATTTAACTAAAGCCTTAGGATTTAGGACAGTAAAATGGATAGGGACTGACCTGGAGGAGGAAAGAGCATCATCCACAGATGTGCACAGTGATTGATAGTTCTATGGAGTTCCCTTTTCAGAATGTGGGAAATGTAAACAGGACCACACTACTTGAAAGTGCAAATGCAAATGGAAAAGTTAAGTATAAATGTGGAAGAGCATACACTCTAGTGAGTCTTTGCAAAGACTATAAAGTTAAAAGCTGCACTTCCCAGCGTCTCTCACAGATAGGGTTCTGAAAGTGATTTAAGTTCTTCTGATTAGATAAACTTACATGAGACATAAAAGTGGAGGTTGGGTGAAGGCTTTCCTTCTGGATGTTTTGGAAAACTGGGTCAGAGCATGTGGATATTTCCCTGGATGCACAGTCAATGTCCACTACTCCAGCATTTTAAAACATTGTACCAGGACCTAATGCTGTACATTAACTATATTTATGCTTAAGATAATTGGGAAAGCTTTTTTTTTTTCTTGTAACTGAATCCTTACTGGCACATCTTTTAATGAAGAAATGTTAGAAACATTCCTTTAAAATAAGAAATGAGGCAAACATACCTGATCATTTCTGTTCAGCATAAGACACAAAAAATAAAATAAAATGTATAATAATTGGAAAAGGAAAAATAAAACTAACAAAACAATCATTATGTTCAGAATATACCACTGTATTTGTAGAAAAAAATAAGTTAATTATTTATTATTGTTATTTTTAAATAACACGGGGTGTCAATGTGTTGCCCAGGCTAGTCTTGAACTCCTGGGCTCAAGTGCTCCTCCTGCCTTGGCATCAGGATAATTTATAGACACCATTTTAGAATGTATAAGATAGTCGTCAGTGTTGCTGAATATTACATCAATATGTGAAAATCAGTTTTATTTTCACTCACTAATAATAAGCTATTTAGATTTGTAATTTAAAAATAGATAATGGTTATAGTAGCAAAAAGAAAGAAAAAGCAGGAAGTTCTAAGGTCTAGGAGTATATCTAGCAGAAAATTAAAAAATAAAAATAAAAACCAAGGCAATTACAAAGAAAGCTATAAAATCTTATAGAAAAATGCTAAGAAAGACTCAAATAAATAAAAAAAAAAATACGAAATTCAAGGCAAGTAGAACCAGTAGTTGTCAATTTTCCCCAGATTAATCTATCCATTCAAGTCATGTCAACTTACAACTAACCTGGGTGTTTCATGAAATTTGACAAGCTAATTTTAAAATGTATGTAGGCTTGTAAAAGGCCAAGAGAAGTCAAGATAATTTTGAAGAAGGAAATGGTTGGGAGATTTGGTGTACTAGACCTTAAGATGTATTTTCAAGTTATTTTAAAGCTTAGTAGTGAAGGCCATATGGTTTTGGTTATGGGTATGCCAAAACAACTGAAACAAAATAGCACAGTCCAAGGCCAAGGCCTCTGAGAAACCTTACATACAACAGAGCTGCCCTGGATGTGTAGGAGAAAGAAGATTATTCAATAATTGGTGTTGACCCAGCTAGTTACCCATATGCTGATAAATAAACCTGAATCTTTTTTAATACCATATAGAAAAAGCAATTGCAGTTATGTTACTAAATATGACAAAATAGTATTAGCAGTGTGTTTTTATAACCACAAAGTAATGAAAGTTTTCTTAAAGAAGACACAGAATAAAAGAAAAATGCAGACAAGTTAGAAAGAATTTAAACTAATTAATTATTTTAAAAATATTTCACTGTTAAAATATACCATGGAATTGGAAAAATAAACCCTGGACTAGGAGAAGATGTTTGATGCATGCTTAACCAGTAAAAGATTATTATGCAAAATACATTAATAATTTTGAAAAGAAAAGATAGTCCACCCAATTAAAGATGAGTAGAGAAATGAGTATGCATTTTATAAAAAAAAATACAAATGACAATTAAATATATTAAAATGAAACCTTACTAGTTTGAAAGTTAAAGTCAGAATTATTATTTTGCATTCATCAGATAGTCAAATATTAAAATCCAACAATATCAAGTAGTGCTGAAGATACGGAGTGGTGGAAACTCATATACTACTGAGCAAATTGGAAATGCCTGCTATTGACCATAAGAATATTTTTTCTGAGGTATGTCCCATGTCCCCTAAGAAACTTTCACTAAATCCTTGGGCTGGGGCTCTAACATCCTGTCTATCCTTTGCTAATCTCTTTCTCCATGTGGTCTGAAGTATGAACTGCGTGGAAGAGCCTAATAGGATCCTAGTCCCATACCACTAAGAGTCAGTGAAATCAAAAATCTTATGCCTGCCTGAATAATCCATCTCATCAATTTAATCAGCCCCCTTAAATAGTGACTATGTCACCGGACACATGTCCTGTGGTCTGGTGGATATTGCAAAGCTCTATGAGTAATTTAGTGCTCCAGAATGAATCACCTAACTCCTAAGTTCCCATCTTATCTCTGCTTCTGGTTATTTTTTCATTTTGTATACTTGCTTATTAATATCTTAATTCATTGGACAACAGCCTGTACAACTACATAAGCCTCTTCTATTAGAGGCAATTTTAACCTTAGTGAGGTCATATGTTAGACCATCTTCACAATTTCATTTTGAGAGCCTCCTATCATCTTGAATCATTTTCCCTTTTAAAATCTCCTGCTGTTGGAATATACCTACATTTGTTCTTTGAAATTTAGAGAAACTCTAAATTTTTTTATTCCATTGATTCAAACAAAGTTACCGTTGATAGAAAAATGAACAATACATTGTCCTGTGAAAACTCATGACCCAGCTAGGTTAGACAGACAAGGTTAGACAATGCTTTACAATATAAACTAGTAAAGGCTCTAATAAATGGTCTTAGCAAATATTTGAGGGCACAGAGGAGAGAATAGAACAATCTGCAGAAGTTCTGAAATGTGAGTAAGGATTTTCCCAGTATCTGAAAATGATAGAGCATTTCTGACAAATGGTAGCAGCATATGTACAGGCACTGTTGTGTGAAACAGCATATGTGTTCAGAGAGCAGGAAAGGCTTTGTAATGGCTGAGTGATGGCGTATGACAGGGGAGTGATTAGAAAAAACAGCAGGAGTAAGATTATGAAGAATATCGGTCAGGTTTTCTGCTAGAATATGAATCTCATCATGTATTAAGAAGTATCCACATAAGATGATTCAACAAAGAAACACTAACACGTTCTTATATAGTAACTCTAAAATATTATTATTAGTTTGAGTAATGCAAAGTTTCACTTCTATATTAGTTTTTTCTACAATGCTATAAAGAATTGCCCAAGACCAGGTAATTTATAAAGAAAAGAGGTTTAATTGACTCAATTCTACGTGGCTGGGAAGGCTTCCGGAAAGTTACAATCATGGTGGAAGGGGCAGCAGGCACATCTTACATGGCAGTAGGCAAGAGAGAGTCTCTGAAGAAGGAACTATCAAACCCTTAGAAGACCATCGGATCTCATGAGAACTCACTCACTATAATCACGAGAACAGCATGGGGGAACTGCCCCTATGATCCAGTCACCTCTCACCTGGTCCCTCCCTTGACATGTGGGGATTATGGGAATTACAATTTGAGATAAGATTTGGGTGGGGTCACAGAGCCAAACTGTATCAACTTCTACAGGATTGACACAACAGTTTTAGGTAAGAAATGCATGGAAGTGGGTTTTGGGTTCACATACGTTCATGTATGTTGGGTATCACAGTTTACATAGTCAATGAATTCTAAGCACTTATGATTTCCTACCTCTACTTGAATATTTCCCATTTTCATAGTTACATTCCAAGTTTAGCCATGAGTAGCAGTTTGATGGATAGTAACTGAAATTGCATTTTGCAACTTATTTTAAAACCATCGGGAAAAATCAAGTTGCACATTTTCTCAACTTTCTAAGAGGTTCCTAAATTATTGCAGCATAATTTTCTGTGTTATTTATATACTACACAAAGATGTGTTGTCTGTAAGATTTGAACTCAGGGTCTCATTTGTTCACGATTGTATCACAAAGAGCTTTCACAGGTATTGAATCTAGTAGGCATTCAATAATATTTACCAAATGAATGGAACAAATAAACAACAGCAACAAAAAGCAGTCTAATTGAACCATGCTACATCCTTGGCAGGGAGTTGATGAGAAGTCAAATATGGAATTGTAAAACGAGTATGAGAGTCTAATAAGATTGTGTAAAGCTGGCATGTGGTGGGTCTGGGTCATAGTCAATACCTGATCTTGAGATATGCAGTTCATCTTTCTTGCATGTATTGTCAGAGACAAAAGGAATCTGCATTCCAGATAGAGAATTTCCCTAAATGTATAAACTAATTTAAAGATGAAACATAAGTTTAAAGTTTCAAAACTTTTTATTAAAAAGCAATGTTCTACTTGTGTTTTTAATTTCCTTTATTCTTGGATATTTTTTATTTGTGTACAAACATATATCTTCTCGATCTTCCTGAATAGTAGAATGCATAAACATCTACAGTGACTGAGATGATAAAATGAGAAAATAATGTGTCTGTAAATGAACTGTACAGTTCATCTACATAGTTCATGTACATGGGCATAGTACAACACAGAAAGACAGATGTATTTACCTGTCACTGGATGTCTACTTTTCTTATGAGTCATATCCATCTTCAAAACAGCTAATGTTCCATCTCCTCCTCTTTTGTTTATACCCAGGACTCAACATTAATTTAGCAGCTCATATTTGCCGTAAGCTATGCCTGGGCTTGAATGAAGTTCATTTTCTTCTTACGCATATGTTTTGCTTCTTCAAATTTGAATCTCCCACAGGACTCATCAACTTAGCTCATCATGATTGTAACACAATACTTTTTTTATTGGCTGATCTGCTACAGAGCAATAGAAAAGGTGTAGGGAGTAGAAAAATTAAGCTTGTACTCATTCTTTCCATTAGTGGTTATAGCACTGAGTCAACCCAAGTGCAGTCTCTCCACTCACGTACATAAAAGGAGGCAGCTGCATGTCATTCACAGTGTAGGAACTCAGTCAACTGTATCACTAGAAAGGCACTGAAAAGGATATGTCGTCTCCTCAGATTTTAATTATGAGAAACAGAGATTGAGAGAACTTATGGTGACATACTGCAGCCGCAGATTATCAAGGTTAGGATAAGAACACCTAACTTTATATGGTCTTTCTGCAATTGTTTGTAATGGTTAGTTATAAGCATTACAACACGCAGAACATATGTTTTCTGTGGCATCCACTGTTAGAGCAGTAATTTGTCACATGACTTCAAGCATTAATAATTCTAACAGCCATTCTTTAGGCACTTTTCATATGCAGGGCGCTTTAGGTTCATATCTGGCCTAATCTTCATGGCAGACTCATATAATAGATACTATCATCCATATTTTATAGATAAAGACCATGGACAGTTAGTACCTTTAACCCTGGCCATCCTACAATTGATCAGAGAACTAAAATCCTAACCCAGATTTTACTGGATGAAAACTCCCATGCTCTAACAAATAAGCTATATTCCCAGAGTCAGGCTTAGCTTTGAAATAAGTTGAAAAGACTAGTCCATGGCTAAGGTCCCTCCCAACTACAGTAATCAATGATTTGATTCTAAGTTTGTATCTTAAAAAGAATCATGAACTAACTCTAAATTTAAGATACTGACAATCCAGTTTTCTTGAAAGATTTACTATTGTTTTCCCCTGAGAAAGCTATAGTGAACTGGTCTCAAAGCTTTGCATGCCACTTTAGAAATCTCCCTGGGGCCGGTGCGGTGGCACATGACTATAATTCCAGCACTTTGGGAGGCTGAGACAGGCAGATCATCTGAGGTCAGGAGTTCGAGACCAGCCTGGCCAAGATGGTGAAGACCCATCTCTAATAAAAATACAAAAATTAATCAGGAGTGGTGGTAGGCACCTGTAATCCCAGCTACTCAGGAGGCTGAGGCAGGAGAATTGCTTGAACCTGGGAGGCGGAGGTTGCAGTGAGCCAAGATCGTGTCATTGCTCTCCAGCCTGGTGACAGAGTGAGACTCTGTCTCAAAAACAATAACAACAAGAAAAAGAAGAAAAGAAAAAACAAAGAAATCTCCTTGGTATCAAATAGTGCTTTATAGTTGTCATATAGAAACCAGGGGCGTGCTGCAATGGGGGTGGCCTGATGGTTGAGCCTTGATCATTTCCCCATTAACATTTTTACCTGTTTTTAATTGAAAGGATTGTACACTTACAATTTTCCTTTTACATTATACAAGTATCATGCTGACAAACACTGACCTTTTCCAAAATGCCATAAATGTATAGCTTTTAAAAATATTCTGCCTTATTATTTTAGTGGGATAGCCAGCTCTCTTTGCAGGGGAACAGGGAAGCCAGCTAGTTCATTTTCAGTGTCCTGGGGTTTCCGTATCTCCTTCTTGTTCTCTTCTGGTTGAACATGTTGTGCTCGTTAGCATCACCATTGCACACTGAGGAAAGGCAGAATGGAGAAAGGGTATTTTCTCCTGCCCATTCCAAAGCAGCTGAGTGGGCAAATAAGTAAAACAAGAATCTGAGAAAGTGTCTGATGTTCCTATATATTTACACTGTTTCTCATCTACATCAATTTTGAAAATCCCCAGCTGAATATTTAGCTATATCTTCTGCAGGCTATATTTTCCATCAGAAAATCAGAGTGTAGCTAGCAATAGATAATAGGATTATTTAGAATCTTGATGCTTCTTCCACTGGTTTTCTAATTTTAAGTTTCTCAATAGGAAAAATGTATTTCGAGTGCTCATTTATAAAAAGACTTAATATTTTTGTTGCCTGTTATGCTCAGAATTCAGTATTTCTCAAACTGTGATCTGCAATCCCCTGCCAGCCCAGAAAACGTTCTCAGAGGCCTTCAGGTTTTTCCACAGTTTTACATTAAGTGTTTTGACTTTGTCTTTAATTAAACATTCAATGTAAATATATTGTGGATTATCTACATTGCCACCTATTACTGAATCTTGGTTCTATTTCTGCTCCAATAATTACCTTCGTGTTTAACTTTACTCCATGTAAAGTCCAAATGTAAATATTTGTGGTACATTGTAGAAATGAAGGTTTTGAAATAATTCAAGGAAAGTCAAGGAGGAATTGAGCCATAATACATCTCTTACTGGTAAGGGTAGGTAAGCTCAAAACGACCTCTGCCACAGCAGACATTACCATGTTCATATTGACAGCAGGCATGTCAACTGGTTTCTCTGCTTGTAGACATTAATTTGCAATAGTTTATTGTCATTAAAGATGTTTTCTGCTCCAGATATTGGCAGTGATTGTACTATACACTCATGAAATATAGAATTCAGTAAAGCAAACTTTATATATAAGTAGACAAGACAATAGTACAGAATAAGTGACTTCCAATTTAAATTGGCATTAGAGAACTTCCTATGCCAGAGTTGCATTAAAGTGAGAAGTTTCATTAAAGTAAGAATTTCATTAAAGTGAGAAGTCCAATTAGCTCACCAAATCAAGTCTTAACATTGTTAATATTTTGTAAAACATACCAATGTATATAGACATTTTCTATATAGTATATTTAATTCAACATATGAGAAAATGTTAAAATAGAAATTGGTACTGGGCTAAATGTTCCTTATTATTAAATACATATTCTTTATTATTAGAGCCACCATTTGTAATTTAATTTCAACAAAACAATATAGTTGAATAAATGTTATTGATTTGAAATTACTTTTCCAATTTTTTCACTTATTTTATATATATTTTTAAAACTTCATCAGTGCATTGAACTGTTAAGAGTGAGAAATTTATACCAGATTGTGCAGCTTTAAGTCACTATGAGATTAAAATACCAGAGAATTTTTATTTCCTGTAAAAGGATACTATATTTTGTAAAACTTGGAGAATATACTGTTCGATGCTATATAAATGATAACAACTTGGTAGAAATTTTTCAATAATTTGGGATAACAGAACTGGAAGAGACTTTAGATATCATCTGGTCTAATTTCCTTGTTTAGGAAAAATGTGGACTCAGGTAGTTAACCAAGATCATATAGCAAATTCGGTCATTCGAGCAACAAATATTTCTCTGCACAGACTCCTATGTGTTAAGAATATAAAGTAAACACACACATAGTTAACTGGCAGAGCCTTACCTAGAAATTTCTTTCTATGACAAAGTCTGGGGTGTTTTTATTTCACCATGGTGACTTTCTAAGCCTAGGCATTCGCCAGGATGAAGCTCGATCACATATGCAGGAATTAAACAGATCATAGGAGCCTCTTCCCTTTGGGGATCTAATTCCGTTGATATCATAATTGATTTTGGAGTAAGTTGAGTAGGCTGAGATTTTAGTCTTACTTATAGCGACAGAGAAGCAAAGGAATAAGTCACAGTAATTTATACTGACCTTGGGCTAGCATATAAAATGAACTATAGTTTTTTCTTAATCAAAGACCATGTTTTACTATTTTGATAGGAAAGGCAAATCTTTAATTTCTTCCTTCTGCATTTCCAACTATAATGACAAATGACAGAAATTAATGTGGAATATTTGTACATTATTGCCGATATCCAATATAGGCTCAGTCACAAGAAAAACAATTACAAGGTGAGCTTCACATGCCATAGGGCTCTTGGCGTACATGTCATACTGCATTTACCATCAGTTCTTTCAATTTCTGTTCTTACAGACAACCAGGCCTTGGGGAGGATGAGAACAAAACAGCTCAGATATGAGCAGCAAAACCCCTGAACATCTATCTTAGTTATTGGTTCTGAACCATGAATAAACCCTGGCTATACCATGAATCATCTGTAGAACTTTTCAGTTGGCACTATGCAGAAAATAAGGAAGTCTTGAGGCATCAAATAAAGCATTACGTGGATTAAATTAATAACAAATAGAAAATATTTTCAAGTCTAAAACTGGCACCTAATATCTAGAATGTGCCAAGGATTGCTGGAAGTCAACACTAAATCAAAGGCAACCCTAATATATATATATCTATATATATAAAGCAAAGATATAAAGGAGTAATCTCTGTAAGAAAAAAAAAACTAAAATTAACAAACATAAAAAGATCCTTGGAATAACTGATAAACATAGAGGTGAAGACTAAAATGAAATTATCCCTTTTATAATTTTGGAATGACAAAATTAACAAGTTGGATCTTACCAAGGGTTAGTGAGGATGTGAACATTTACAAAACTTCGTGGCATGTTATTGGGTACATGAACTGGCATAGCCATGTGGAAGAGCAATCTGTCGTTATTTAGCCAAATTATTCACATAGCACAGTAATTCCTTTCTTAGCCATATACTCCAAAGACATTCTCACATAGGTACCTAAGGGAACATGTTTAAGAATATGCATTGTGGCTCACACCTGTTATCCCAGCACTTTGGGAGGCCGAGGCGGTTGCATCACCTGAGGTCAGGAGTTCAAGACCAGCCCGGCCAACATGGCAAAACCCCGTCTCTACTAAAAATACAAAAATAAGCAGGGCATGGTGGCATACACCTGTAATCCCAGCTACTCAGGAGGCTGAGGCAGGAGAATTGCTTGAATGTGGGAGGCAGAGTTTGCAGTCAGGCAAGATTGTGCCACAGGACTCCAGCCTGGGCAACAAGTGAGACTCTTGTTTCAAAAAAAAAAGAATATTCATTGCAGAGATACTTGTGTTACAGTGAGTTGATTTCAAATTGGCTGTCCACCCATGTGAGAAAGGACAGTTAAATATCAAGAAGTGTTGTGCAGCAGTTAGACAGTGGGTTGGATACACATGCACAATAACATGTAGAGATCTTAAAAGCACTTGCTTAGTGAAGAAAGAAACAATATAACATATGTAGCACAATGCCATTAAGAAAATTTAAAATACATACACACAGGATAAAAAATATATACATTTTAAAGAAGAATATATTAAGCAGATTAGTTTTCTATGAAGTAGGGAAAGATAGAGTGTTTTTTATAATGTATGAAACTCTATATATATTACAATATTCATTACAAAATATTTTATATATATGATTTTCATCTTACTTATAGAGAAGCAGCAGCTAGGGAATAAATCACAGAAATTTATGCTGACCTCAGGCTAGCCATAGATGAACTGTAGCTCTTTCTTAATCAAATACCATGTTTTACTATTTTGATGGGGAGAGCAATATATATATACAAAAATAAAAACTAATCGTTCTGCTTCATCCCGGAACAATTACCTCAGCCTTCCAATGCTGAATTTGGTACGGTTTTTTCTCCTCTCCCTTCCTTTTCTCCTCCTTTTCTTTCTTCTTCTCCTCTCCCTCCTCCTTCCTTTCTTTCTCTCTCTTTCCACATTTTTTGTTGGTGTGCTCTCCAAGTAATTACAAAATTCAGTAAGAACTACTACTCAACAAAATATAAAAATTTAAAAAAAGAATAGAAAGTATCTAATGGTCTTTCCCCCTTATGAGTCTTCATACGAGATTCTGATTCCCATGTGATAGAATCTAATTATCCTGATATGGTGTTGTCTCTACCCCTGGCTTCCTGAGAGCAGAGCCTTGGCTGACTCGTGTAGAGAAAGAGGAGCTGTTTCTGAAAGTAAGGGATGAAAATATTTTCTAATCTTTTCTAAATGTGTGAGTGTTTTGTGTGTAAGCATGGAAAGTTTTGGTAAAATACAGCTTTCTGATTATAATATGTTCTTTAGTACACATTACACAGTGCACAGAGAGAAACTGATGGCTTAGTTGATTTTCCTCACTTGGCTTCTCCCCAAGTCGTCCTCAAGTCTGTGCTGCATTCTGCCTTGAACTATTACAGCCCCATGACTGCAGCCAGCCTTTATGCAAATAATTCCCACTTCCACATCCTAAATCTTGAGCCATTTTCTGAGCATGAGTGTTACTGTCCAGAGGCAGTGAACATTTCCATCCGGCTTTTGCACAGCAATATACTAGTTTTCCTGAAAGTTATAAACTTTTGTGTCTTTGTTTCTGTTGATAGAAATAATGTGTACAGTGGTCCATTTCCAAGACAACGTGCCTTGAATCTGCTTAGGGCAGCAAACTAAAGAAACAGGATATACTAGGCCCCTTCTTGGTTAGCCGATGCCTGCTTGCTGGCCTCCCCCATCCCCAACCTCCTCCCCGCCACCCCGCCCCCGCCACGTAGGTGCTCTCACCAGCACCAAAAAAGTTTAGTCTAAAATGAAACTTTACTAGCCTGCAAAATAGCTCATTTTGTCTGTTCTTATCAGTCTGCCCGGCTACTTAAGTCATAAGTGAAATACTTGAAGGGCCCCAAAGCTAACTACCATTTTGCAATGCGTTATGCGCAAGAAAACCTTGAAAAGAAACACCTAAAGCCCCTACCCAACAATCAATAAGCCATGTCCAGGAAGATTGCGATCCCATAGTACTCAGCCTATGAGGAACTGGGGGAGGGATCCGCACACCAGGGGATAAATTGCTTGTTAAAACTGTGCTGGGTGTGCCTGCCCATCAAACACCGAATCTTGCAAGACTGTTATTAAAAGCCTCACTTTCGCTGTTCTTGGGTCTCTGAGTCCATCCTTTGCGTGCGGATGGGTAAGTTTGTTTCTCACGCTATTGATGCTATGGCTTTTCTTTAGCCATACAGGTGTAATAACTTAAAATCATTTTAACTAATTAAAATGTTTAAAATTAAAAACTTGTGCTTTTTACTTCTTATATCCATTCAGTCACCAGGTAATTCTGATTCTTTCCTTGCAATCCTTCTTCCTGATATGTAAAATAAATCAGAAAGTAAATTCATAGTGTTAACCTCAGAGGGGATTGGTAGGTCAATACAGCTATCTGGGCATACCACTGAAAAGGATTTCGATTATGATCACTTGTACACAAGAAAGTTTTGCATGTTTGTTATGGTTGCAGTCTTTTGGACTAGGCTGGAAATGTAACCAGCTTTTCTGTGATATGGAAATTATTTTTGATTTTCCAAATGTGCAAATGTGGTTTGGTAGATATTTTGCTATAAATTCACTGTACTTGTAACAAATCTTTGGAAACTGTTTGATCTTTATCTTAGTGGGCAGGGGTAAGCTTTTTCTTAGATTGGCACTGATTAACCACCACCATTTCAGGCAAAGGTGCACACCTGAAAGAACTCCTCACTACCAGATATGAACATGAAGGACTGCTAGTACCCACACTCAGTGACTCACAGGAGCCTTGTTACTTTGGCAAGAATTCTATGTTCATTTAATAAGTTTGCAGAGACGGACGGAAATCTGCTTTATTACTCTCATCCCTCAGCCCGGAAAGCCAAATCCTTTATCAGTACAGCTGCTGCCTGATTCCACATGTCTGAGGACACCGCTGTCTCCTCAATCAGCAGCTTTGGCAGAGTCAGGTTTGCAACAAAAGCGTTATACAGTCTCTGTTACCCTGCCTCTTCTTCCTCTTTTCCTCTTCTCCATTGATTAACAGTAGCAGGAAGCAGCTATTTTCACAAGGGTTGGAGGAATAAGGGAACAGGTAATCTTACAAGAACCACGATGCAGTTGAACCACAAAAGAGATAGTGACAGCCAAGGGTGCAACCTGATGCAGTGACAGGGAGGAAAAAAGCTTCTGGTTTCTCCCTTCCTGCCACTTTCCATTCTCCAGTCAGGGCCTCCATTTACCGGAATCTAGGCAGAAGCCAGCTAGAGAGGAAGCCTAGGAGACTTGGTTTGCAGAATACAGACCTTCGGAAAAGGCAGGGCATGGTTTTTGAGTCAACAGGCCAAGAACAGCACAGGCAGAATACTTTCTGAGGTTTGCAATAACAAGAGTATCTTTATTTTGCATTAATGCATGAATCCTATTTGGTCCAGAATTCTAGGTTCTAGTCCTGGTCTTCCTAAAGTTTGTAATACTGCTCTGCTACCATCTAGCTACTGGGATTTTCCACAAATAACTGGATTTTATTTTTATTCTCTCATTTTATTTTTCCCATTGCAATATGTGTGCTGTCTTTTCTTTATACTTGGAATTCAGAAATTATACCAGGTAGATCTCAAAATTATCCTCTAATGTGAGGATGCTTTTCAAATGACAGATTCAAGATGTTCTTTTACCTGTGGCTAGTTTTCTGTACTATTTGAGGCTTTCTTCTGCTACAATTTTTATTAGTCATACTTTATCTCTTCAATATCTGTCTTCCAAGCTGCTCTCTTCCAATAATTTTCCTCACAATTTCTTTTACTATGTTTTGCCTTGGAAATTTTTCCGCCTGTTTTCCAAAACAAGTAATAGAGTCTCTGTACTAAGATTATCTATAAATTTATGGTTTCTTAATATATTAAAACACAGTGCTTAACTAATAGAAGATGCTTAGTAAAGGTGTGTTGAATAAGAATACATAAACAGCCAATCATAACTATTTTCAGTTTACAGATTATTAAATATATGGACAGTAGTATAGATGTATAGAGACAGGTATGTATGTGAATGACTGTTTAAATACAAAAATAATGCTGCAAACATGAACTATTACATTTCTAAGAGTTACCACAGAATATACAAACTAGGAATTTTCTGCATAAAGGAAATAATGGAATAATGTGCAAGACAAATGTAAGATTTTCTATGCACTTAAACTCTAATTTCCTTTTTAAAAATTCAAATTAGGAGGCAATGGTATCCATACATTTCTTAAACATTGTGCTTTATAGAAATACATTTGTTGCATGCCTCCAGTAATAACAGAACACAACTCTTTCAGTTCTAGCCTATATTAAATGACTTAAATGTTACTTCATTTCCTCAGCAGAATAAGTATAACAATGCTGTTCTAAGAAACAATTTTTTTTTTTTTTTGAGACAGAGTTTCGCTCTTGTTACCCAGGCTGGAGTGCAATGGCGCGATCTCGGCTCACCGCAACCTCCGCCTCCTGGGTTCAAGCAATTCTCCTGCCTCAGCCTCCCGAGTAGCTGGGACTACAGGCACGTGCCACCATGCCCAGCTAATTTTTGTATTTTTAGTAGAGACGGGGTTTCAC
>PVKV010000121.1:236190-339124 GCA_004027835.1 Alouatta palliata | reverse complement strand
CTGAAACAATTTTTAAAATGATATAAATTAGATTGAAATTTTAGAAGAAGAGTTATGTAACACTTTTACCATATCACTATTAAAATCATTTTAGAAAGCACCTAGCAACAGATAACCTACTTAAAATGAAAAAAGAAAATGGAAGCTATTACCTAAATATTGCAGATGAATTATTTCAATTATAAATTCATGTGTGTATGGCATACTTAATCTTTTATCTCTTAACGAATTTAAAAGTTAAAGATATAAAGAGAAATTACTGTGTGTGTCTCTTCCTTCTGAATTTCTTCTATCCTTATGCTGATTGGTAGATTGTGATATATATATAGTAGACTATTGAAAGACTAATTAAAAATTGCATTTAACTATTGAAGATAATTTAATTGAGCCATTGAGGTATTTAAATTAAGTGATTTATTTAGTATTTACATGGAGTAAATAATACAGTGCATTCCAACTGATGAGTTTTGACCTGAGTAATCATCATACAAAATAAGATGTAGAACATTTCCATCATCCTCTGAAATTCACTTGTAGAACCGCAAAATGCTCCACCCTAGTTAGTATTAGGTACTGCAGTGCCCATCTGGATTTTGATCCACCAAGCATTTCTTTCCTTGGGAAACAATTCCTCTGTCCCCTAACACAGTCAGTGGAACTCTAATCTTAGCATGGAGATTAGATATTATTCATACTAATGAAAAAAAGCTTCTCTCACATAGGAATCTGAGTCGTGTATGAAGACATAGAGAAAAGTTAATACTATAGGGTATTTTCATCTAATGGCAATGCCAGAAAGTCGTTCTCACCCCTGGCTTCTCAGACTCTCAGGAGCTATCAAGAAAGACCAATGCCCACTCCTTCATTCTCAGGCTTATAGACCTCAGGCTCTTTGCTATTTCATTTCTGAGCAATTTTCCCAAGGGAAAAAATTTCAGACTCTGGCTTACTAGAAGAGGAAAGGGAAAGGAAACAATACTAGCACAATAAATATCATTTATCAAAATATTTAAATTTTTTTCTGACACTGTGCCAAACAATTTAAAAACATTTTCCCCTTCACAAATGCTATATAAGGTAGATGTTAATATTGTTATCTCTATTTAACATATAAAAAAATTGAGTCTTAAAGATGGTAGGTATTTAAACTCACCATTTACCCACTGGTGGAAACAGGCTTGAACTTAGTTCTGTCTGAATTCAAATCTCATGCTCTAAATGACTTAGCTGTACTGCCACTTATATGTTACAATTGGTTTACATAACAGTGTCAGGTTTATTCCAGCCTGACATTGGAACATTCTTACTTCATCCTGATGGGAAGAAAAACAAACTAAAATAACTATTTTTCTCTTGTAAAAAGAGTAAATTACATATAATTACAAACAATAAAAGTATTATTAAAAAACACATTTTGTTAACATAAGTGAAAACTTGGATTTTTTTAATGCTTTAGATTTATAAATATAGCCCCATAAAATAGGCTGCCCCTAATAATAGAATGCATCATAATACTTTATTTAATACAAATGTAGGCCACTATGTTTAATTTCCAAATATAAGCATCTCTAATTTGCCACATTAGTCTTGATGTCAGTTATAATATTCATAACAACAACAGCAAGAAAGAATTGATTTTGTGTCAGGCATTTTTCTGAGCAAGCTACATCTAAATCTCAATCTCCCCCTATTACTCACAACCCCCAGAAGAGATGTGTCTGTGTGTGTGTGTGTGTGTGTGTGTGTGTGTGTGTGTGTATACATTGTGTGTCTTGTGAGTTAAAGATTAAGAAACTTAGAAAATTAATTTCAGAAATACCTGGCAAGTCAGAGATGAGGAAAAGTAAGTGTCCCATACTGCTATCTCTAAATTTTCCTCCCCAGCAAGTATGGTGAGCTACCAGGCATGAAATGTCTCCATGGATGATGCAGACTTGATTTGGTTCCTTGTGGTGGCCTTTCAGAACCTAACAGCAAGCAGGGAAGCATACTGGTCCAGTGTACGCCTCCTACCCACAGCCCAGGCCCCGAGCTTCCCATCTCAACCGCAGCTTCCTGCACACATGGCTCCTGAAATCCAGTCTGTAATTCCTCATGCTTGGGATTGGGAGCTTGCCAAAATGGCAGTCATTGCCTCTTTGTCACTTTTAGTTGGTTTCCCTATGTCTGAAAATTACATTAACCAAGACATATTTTTCTTAAAGAATTCAGTCATTTTTGTTGTTTTACTGATTCATATAATTTCTCCAAAATAATTCTCATAAAATGTTGCCCATTGTGCATTAACACACACACAATGTTTTTCTCTTACAAGATTTACAAGATTTTCTACAGATAAACCTAAAATGTCTCCGATTTTAATGCAATAATTGTTACTCAGGATTAGAATTTTTCATCAAAATCTACACTTCATTCTAGGCCAATTCTATTCACATCAAGTCTTACAAATAATGCTGTATTTTTTCTTAATAATTTGTATTTTGGTATCTAAATGTATTGGTATCAATTGTATCAAATCTAAATGTATTTGGTATCAATTTTTCAATTTTTGTCCAGTCTGTCAATCTCCATGCTCTTTCCTGGGAGTTCATACAAAACAATGTTCCACATGCTGGCTAACTTAAATATTTGAATACATGGTGGCAATTTGATTTCAGCTTAAAAAGTCCACATAACTGATGACCTATGTGGGGCAGAGAGAAACCAAAAGCTTATCTTCTGAGAACTCTCCAATCCATAATGAATAACTCGTTCATGCTAACCTACTCTAGAGCTCACTTCCTGAGTCACAATTCCCAGGCATGCATGCCCTCAATTAGTTAATTAATTAATAAGAGCTATGAGTGGGTGATCTATTTGTTCAGGCTATTAAAAACATAAAAAAGCAGTGGTTTACGTTAAAAAACATATTTCTCCCTCATAAAACTAACCTAACACTAGCAGCATGAAAACCAGGCAGATACTCGAAGGATGTAAGGACAACAGGAAATGGCAATTAAAGGACGGCATTGTGGGGACACAGAGGAAAATCTTCCCCTTCTCCCTCTGAAGACTTGCAGAAAATGAACCAACAAAAGGCAGATTCATAGGAGAAATGGGCGTACAAGTTGATGAACATGCATAGCACAGGGGAGTCTCAGGAGAATGATTATCCAACAACCCAAAGAGGTCCAGGTGCTTATACACCCTTTTTCAGGAAAGATGAGAGAGAGTAAGAGTAAATCTTTAGGATTTTAGGAGAGATAGACAGAGCCAATGTTTAGATAATAGTTAATAAATACGTCGCTTTGGGAATTAAACGAGACCAGAGAACAGACAGTAGTTTGGGATGAAGTTCTTCTGGGTTCTAGGCATGGTGTTCAATTTTCAACCTTCTCCTCTTTGATATGAGTTCTTATCTTCTCTGATTAATGAAATGTCAGGGAAAGGACTGAAGGCAATTCCGTTTCTCTTTGAGGGCCTGTTTTTTAGGTGCATAAGGGAATTTCAGAGAACAGCCTCATCCTGTGGCTTGAGAGAGGAAGCAGATTGAGAGATAAAATTGGGAGGATGTCAGGGAGACCTTGAAGCTGCTTTCTTAGTTCAGGACGTCAAAGTACCATATTGTTTGGGTTCATTTTTTGAGCCCCAAAGCACAAAAGCACAAAATACCCCATTTTACACTTGACCTTTATCACAATTTAAATCTTTCTAAAGGTTAAAGGTTAAAGATGTCATAAAATAAACTATGAAAAAGAAACAAACATCAGAATGAGAATAATGAGAAATTGATTATATGCTTAAATTTCAAATGTGTATGTTCATTATAAGGAAGCAAATAAGATTGAACCCATCACTTTTGTATTAATGCTGTTTGTGAGACTAAAACATACAGCCTGACAAGCCAGTGGAAACAAGACTCACTGGTAAAATTTTCTCTAAAATTAAACTAAAACAATATATTTAAACTCTGATTTTATGATAAATTCATTTTGTACATTTGTAATTTATTTAAAAGAATTGACTTGGGTTTATGTTTTCCTGTGTCGTCACTGAATTTCTGTGAAGTTTGTGAACAAAGAATATATTCATTTGTATCAATGATTCCTGCAGTTTTCTATCTGCAGGAAAATAGTGATGTATTAAACTTCCTAGGTCCAGTGAAGATCTTTGGCACTTATAAATTCAATCATGTCATGAATTGGAATATTTTCACTTAAAAAGCACAGTTGGACGTTAAAAATATGATAATGTTTATGTCTTTAAACACTTTTTTGTATGTAACCTTGATGTGTATAATGGCAATAGAACAGAATGAGATAGCGCTGGTCTATACTGAAGCTACTCAGGAACAAACCGTTTGGAGGCTCCTGAATCTAAATTGGTGACTATCTAATAGTAGTTACCACGTTGAAGGATCTCAGAGTTGCTTATTGAAAATATAGAAGGGCATAAATCTGTATCAAACAGTAGACAATAGAAACTAAGAATGCCAAAAAAAAAAAAAAAAGTTCTCCAGTTTTTCTCTCTAAATATCCAAATCTCTACAACCAGTGAAAACTCCGGACCAGAGGATTTCAAATTCTTCATGAGTAAGGGACTAAAAACAAGGTCACTGCAGAGAAGCCTCCAGCAAGGCATGGCTTTTGTGCACTTCCGGGTATGTCCAGAACATTGCCACCAAATGACCATTTGTGGATGAAAAGCTTTGCTAAAAGAGAGTCAAGAATTGCAGCCAAGTAAAAGAGCCAGAAGTTAAGAGTTGGAAAAGTTGCCCATTGGTAGAGGTGACTAGATTCCACAAAGTGGAGTCAGGGACATGTTTTAGAAAGACTCACACAAGGAAACCAAGCTTGGAGCAAGGTTTAGTTAAGAAATAAAGAGATGGAGCAGGAGTTCACTGGGCTTAAGTCAACAGTGAGAGTCAATTTAACAAGGTCTCACTTTTTATGCACAGCCTGACTTCCTTTGTTGGAAAGGAACTGCATCTTAATTTGAGCAACTGATTTTTGCATATGAAACCGAAAATTTGTTTCCATATCAGTCACCTTGTAATTTGATTTGGAGTGATAATACCTATAAGCTTTTATATTGAAGAGAACTGTGTTTAATCACAAAAGTAAATATTGGCTATGAGAAGAAGTTGCAGCACGAATCCAGTCATAATCAACCTTTCCCACCCCATGAAAACATTGTCTTTGGCCCAGTGCGGTGGTTCACGCCTGTAATCCCAGCACTTTGGGAGGCCGAGACGGGAGAATTGCCTGAGGTCAGGAGTTCAAGACCAGCCTGGCTAACATGGTGAAACTCCATCTCTACAAAAAATACAAAAAATAAATAAATAAAATAAAAAGCCAGGCATGGTAGCGCATGCCTGTAGTCCCAGCTACTTGGGAAGCTGATGCCGGAGAATGGCTTCAACCCGGGAGGTGAAGGTCGCAGTAAGACAAGATAGCGCCTCTGCACTCCAGCCTGGACAACAAAAGGAGACTCCATCAAAAACAAAACAAACAAAAAACATTGTCTTCAGCCAGCTTTCTAAGCACATAATCAAAACATTGCGTTGGCACACTGCGTTTGGTTTTAAATAGGATTGCTCAAGCATGATATGGGAAAGTGATCTGAAGCCTATAAAGCAGTATATCAATATGAATAATTGTTTCTATAATTACAGTAAAGAAAACTCTCTTTCCAGGTTTCACTGTAATGTGAAAATTTTAAGTAGGGTCATCTTCCTATTAAACCTTCTTTTCTATATATTTTTAATATTTTTTCAAGAAATTCTCAATGCCAGTGTCCTCCACAGCATACTTCCTGACTTCTCTAGGCCACACTGACTTACGCCTTTCTGAATTCTCTTTCACATGTGGTCCAAATGACATAATCTTGCACATAATTTCTTTGGTATTGTTTTATATACATCCTCACTTAATCTAAATTTTTTGAAGACTGAGAGATGACTTTAATAATTAGAAAATCTCTCAGAAGATGGCCAGCAGATTCACTGTGAACATGGCACTTGAAATTTTCATATATGAATAGGTGACTTCTGGAAGAAATGTGGCTGCATAGGTTAGATAATGCCTTTTCTGCTGAAAACCACACCAAAAAAACAAAAAGGAGAGTGAGAAAAACAGACCTCTACTTCTGTCAAGACCAGATCCCAAAACATTTTTTTTTTTTTTTTTTTTTTTGAGACAGAGTCTCACTCCGTCACCAGGCGCCAGGCTGGAGTGCAGTGGTGCGACCTCGGCTCACTGCAACCTCCACCGCCCAGGTTCAAGCAATTCTCCTGTCTCAGCCTCCTGAGTAGCTGGGACTACAGGCATGCGCCACCAAGCCCAGCTAATTTTTTTGTATTTTTAGTAGAGATGGGGTTTCACACCATGTTGACCAGGATGGTCTCGATCTCTTGACCTCGTGATTCGCCCGCCTCGGCCTCCCAAAGTGCTGGGATTACAGGCGTGATCCACCGCGCCCGGCCCCAAAACATTTTTAAGAGCTTCTAAAATCAGCTAAGATTGGGCAGAAGCCACAGAGAAGGGGTTAAAAGCAGAACAGAGTTCAGAAACCTTAAGCAAAAGCACATTTCCTGAAGATGAAGGACTCACCTGAAGTTCAAATGCTATGCCTCTTCTTTATGCCAATAGAAATCATACCCAGAATGAGCAGAGCCCGGAGATAATGTTCTCCTAAACCTTATTTAGTTCAGGGGTACTGCAGAGATGGGCCGTACTGACTCATTGAGATAAACCACAGTGGCTAGAGGCATCTATTCTGGCAGAGCTATTTCAGCACCATGACACCATTCTTTCACCTGATGGTTCTTCCTCAAAAATCTTCAGGAGGGCCCAAGGGGAAGGTGGGTCTGAAGCATCTGTTAGGAAGTTATCATTACTTGAACAATGAACAGTAACTGTCAGCCACAAATCAGATACCTCACTCAACCTTCTTGCAAGAGGCCTGGAAGGACTTGGTGAAAGATTTCCTCTTGAAAACCAAAGCAATGGGAAATTATCAACTCCTATAATAATTATCATTACTCTTATTTTACTATACTAATATTGCTATTAAAATTATCTAAGTATATATTTTTCTTAAATCACGAGGAAAAGTAATTATTATTTGAAAGTCTACTATAATCAAAATACTTTCATATGTCTCATTTAGTTTTCATTTAAATTCATCTATGTTATGATAAAAAACGTATAGGCAAATTCTAATCTCAATGTAATTTTAATTTGCATTTCTCTAATGACCAATGATGATGAGCTCTTTTTCATGTTTGTTGGCTGCATAAATGTCTCCCTTTGAGAAGTGTCTGTTCATATCCTTCACCCACTTTTTAAAGGGGTTGTTTTTTTTTTCTGTAAATTTGCTTAAGTTCTTTGTAGATTCTGGATATTAGCCCTTTGTCAGATGAGTAGACTGCAAAAATTTTCTCCCATCCTGTAGGTTACCTGCTCACTCTAATGATAGTTTCTTTTGCTTTGAAGAAGATCTTTAGTTTAATTAGCCAACCACCATGGCACGTGTTTATCTATGTAACAAACCTGCATGTTCTGCACATGTACCCCAGAACTTAAAGTACAATAAAAATAATTCTAATCAAGTGCTAATGCCAAGAATTCAACCTGTGGCTTCTGCTTCTGAAATGCTTTATTAACCATACTTTTTTGTTTCCTTCTAAACAGTGTGACTTAGTAGAGGTAAGGAAAGTTTAATAACATAATATTTAATGAAAACTGAGACATTATTTAAGAATTACACTATTACGTTATATACCACCAAGAAAGAATATGCACTGCCAGTTAGACTGTGATATGGAGAGTTTGCATGTCAATGATAGAAAGCACCTGATTATCGGTAATATTAAATGCTACTACGTATCTATCACAGATGCTAAAATGTAAAACAAGGATTAGAAGCGATGAAAATCTGATATGCTTAAGCTAAGAGAAAACTCCAACTTGAAGAATAAATTCCACAATTTTATAAGTGTTATAAATGATTGGACTTGAATTAAATTTGATTTGTAAAAATGTTGTGATTCTTTAGTCTAGCCTTTTGATAATAACCACTCAAAGGATAGTTTATTGCTGGTTGCTAATATACAGTGTGACTCAATTTTGGTTAACACTTGAAAGTGGTTGTGTCACTTTTATTTTATATGATAAGAATGAAATAAAAGTTAAACATAATTCTCTTTTATCAATTAAGATATGAGAGGGTTCTTAATGCTAAATTCTGACTGTCAATCAATGTATTTTGAACATTTTTGGTTCTTGACTCTTGACTCAATCACCTACTATTAAGTTTCTTTTTGTTTACTAAGTTAACTTGACATATTTTCCAAAAATAAGCAATAAAACACTTATGCTTGAGTCAATAGTCAGTATCTTTGTTAAAATAGCAACTACTAGAATATATATTTCTGCCATGAGAATGAGTATACTTTACTCAAGTTTTCATGATAAAATGAAGAGACATCTACTGAGGAAAATCAGAAGTTTCCATTTACATAATTTGTTAAATTATCTATGAATTATCTCATAAAGTAGGAAAATAATTAGTGAATTATTCTTGATTTTTTTGTTCTAACATTAAATGTATATGTCATTTTGCAATTGATATTGCCTGAAACCCCTACCTTTTTCTTTCAAAGAGCATTTATGCTTATCTCATGGTATGGAGAATGCAGTGCTTAAAAACTGTGTAGGTTTCTTTGATAATAGTCATAAATTAATTTATGAGGAACAAGAATTTTTAATCACTTTCTTCTTCATCTGACATCATCTCTCTAAAAAGAATCACAGAGAGTTTTAACTCTCTATGGGATTTAGAATTATATTTAAATAAACTTAATTTTAACATTATTTGCTGTTAAGGTGTATTAGGCTTAAAAAATGCAGACTTTAATACGTAGAATATATGACCATTATAAAATAGTTTTTCTTTTAAGATAACCTTGCCTCCACAGATATATTTAAAGCACACTACGGTATTATAAAATAGGCTGTGTAAGTAACTAAGATTTATTCCAGGTGGTAACACTTTAAAATAATATATAGCTCCCACCTGTTGTCTATTTGTCTATCTATCCATCTATCTGTCTGTCTGACTGTCTGTCTTCCTCCATCCATATGCCAACAGAACCCTGTTCTCAAAAGAGCTCGATTTTATCTAACATAAATTGTGTAAAAGAGGATTTGTCTCAGTTATACTGCTCTTTTTATTATTTATTTATTTATTTATTTTTCTCATGGGAGCAGTTTTTTTTAAATTGACTTTTAGGTTTTGGGGTACATGTGAAGAACATGCAAGATTGTTACGTAGGTACATACATGGCAGTGTGATTTGCTGCCTTCCTCCCCATCACCTATATCTGGCATTTCTCCTTATGCTATCTCTCCCCAACTCCCCACCCCCTACTGTCCCTCCCCTATTTCCTTGCAACAGACCCCAGTGTGTGATGCTCCCCTCCCTGTGTCCATGTGTTCTCATTGTTCAACACCCACCTATGAGTGAGAACATGCAGTGTTTGATTTTCTGTTCTTGTGTCAGTTTGCTGAGAATGATGGTTTCCAGGTTCATCCATGTCCCTACAAAGGACACAAACTCATCATTTTTGATGGCTGCATAATATTCCATGGCATATACACTGCTCTTTTTAAAAATTTGTCTCTTTTCCCTACATTACTCCCATCAGCTTGGTAACTTTCTGCTTCCTCTACCGCTATGAGCAGAAGGGGGAATGGAGGGCAGGCCAAACAACCAGCAGCACCATCCAAGTTTCCATATGTGCCCTGGGCTCTACCACAGTAGCAGAAAGAGCAAGGCAATTCCTCGGAGAAAATTAAAATATCAGTGGAGAAAAAAATTTTAAGGTATGACCCATATGACAGCCTCTGTATTTTAAGAAAAGCAACTTAAAACCTTAATTCCTTCACTCAAGTTATTTGAATATATTTGCACTTGCAGAAGTAACTATTTTGCAAAGGACAGTTTGAGAAAAAGAAAGTAAGTCTTTGGTGGTTATTTTCATTCAGAAATGTTAAGACAGCTTTTTCAAGTTTTATGGAAAACATGGAATATGTTTATAATAGACATTATATTTATTAGAAAAATATAAAAATTCATACTATAATGTTAGTATCTAGGCATAATTTGCAAGTGGAAACAAATAATTAGTTCCAAAAACTTGTCATTCAGCAGGATACCAGGAGAGGCAAGGTGAGCTACCCAACTCTTGGGTAGCAGGTATTTTTCATTGACTTGCATGGCTCCTAAGCATCCTTCTAATGTCTGTATTGCTCAAAATGTTAAAGTAGAATCCAGAATCTTTTATTTCTTTTTCTATTTTCTGAAACAACTGTATTTGATATTTTTGAAAGACATGTCTTAGATCTTTATACGTAAGTTTCTAATGACTTCCCACCATGGTGAGCTGAGATCATTCTCCTCCAGAACTTTAGCCTTTCCATTTTCATTTTAAAGCAAAGACCAGAGTCTGAACTGCAGAAAAAATGCTATTTCTTCTTTTACATCCGGCAACTTTTGTTCCTTATGTGAACCCTCAGGTAATGAGTTCTCTATTCTGCTTTACACTCTGAAATGTCTGCGCAGAAAAGATGGTTAATCTTCATCCCCACGTACCTGGGAAGTGTTCCGTTGGAACAAAAATTCTTCCTCATAGCTGTGTTAATCTCGCAGTAAGATGAGTGCAGAAGAAAATTCCTGTTCCTATGTCTGTCAGGTTTTTTCCTTTCCAAATGCAAAGGTAACTATCAGAACACTCAATAATTCTTATATTTATGCTCTAAAACCTGACTACCTTTGATACGAACACTTAGGGTATATCTATTTTCTCAGAAATCTGTTAGGTATCCTAATTTCTAAACCTATTATCAGCAATAGACAATAGTGCTGTCAGGGGAAAAGAAGGAAGACAGAGCATATAGAAGAAAAGGAAACAAAGACTTAAAGAACAGAAGGAAATGGAAGTAAAATAGGTATCTACCCAGAATATCAATCAATCCAAGTCTGTTGTCCAAAGCCTTCAACATCTTAATTTCAAGCTCACTTGAAAGACACCTCCTTTGGAGAAGTTTAGTAAGTCCCCAGATATTCACATCCTGAGAAAATGCATCATTATTTTTGGCCATTTTTGGAAATGTGCATTTAATTAATATTTATGAGAAACGTAAACTTGTAGTAATTTTCATCTATTGTGATTACTGATATATTGATTTATTTTCACATATTTTTTTCTTATGATTTGTGCTATTTTTCCCTTTTTTACCCCATTTCTTCTTTTAAATTAATTGAGGGTTTGTTTTTGATTTGTTTAGTTTTCACATTTCGTTTTTCCATCTATTAATATGAAGAGTATACTCTCTTTGTTGTTTTTAAAACTGGTTACCATGGGTAGTTTAACATGCTTGTTAAACTTACACTTATTTGTTATTTTTTAAACTGGTTACCAGTGGTAGTTTAACATGCCTATTTAATTAAAATTATTAAAATTAACCTCGATAGAAATAACAGATAACATTAACTCCTTTCACTTTTTCTCCCATTATTGTTAATTTTGTCCAGTATCTTGGTTCTATATTGCCTATTTTTTCAATCGCAAATTAGAAATTATTATGACTGCTTTAGTGAGTCCATAAATTCTTAGATTTACTCACTCATTTTCTACCACTTTTGCTTTCTATTCATTTCTGTATCTCAGATTTGCTCTCTAGAGTAATTTCTCTTCTCTCTGAATTTTACCTTCTAAGATTTCTCTTTTTTTTAATATATATATTTTTTTTATTGCATTTTAGGTTAGTAAATTTCGGAGTTATTCATCTTTATTTTTCCCTTACCCTTGAAAGACAGTTTCACACAGTTTAGAATTTAGTGATTTCTTTTGTCCACACTTCAAATGGTTCAGTTTGGCTTAGAATGTCCTCAGCACTGACTGTCCATAATGCAGTCATGATCTCAGCCTTGTTCATTTCAGAAGACCCATACAGAATGGCCTTTTAAAACATCTTCCTAAGATCTAGGGAAAATATTTGAAAGAAATTGCAAGATTATGCCCTTAGATAATTGCACTCAGTGAATCCCTTTTACTATAATTTTTGACTCCTGCAAATACCAAATCCTGAGAGAAGTGATTTCGTAATTTTATATAGTTTTTCTGTTAAAAATGCATCAACATAAAGATGTGTATTAGTTTCCTAGGGCAGTGGTAATAAATTACTACAAACAGGGTAGCTTCAAACAATAGAAATGTATTATCTCTCAGTTCTAGAGGCTGTAAGTACAAAAGAAACCAAAGCGTGAGCAGGGCCTCAGTGCCTCCGAAGACTCCAGGAAAGCATCCTTCCTTGCATCTTCTGGCTTCCTGTGGCTCCAAGTGTTCCTTCTTTTAGGACTGCATGACTTCAATTTCTACTTCACATGGCCTTCTTCTTATGTCTCAGTATCTCTCCTTTTTTTGTCTCTTATAAAGGCCTATGCTAATCCCAGATGATTTCATCTTAAATCCTTACCTTAATTATACCTACAAAGACTGTCATTCCAAATAAGGTCACATTCTGAGGTCCTAAGCAGATAGACCTATTGGTGGCCACACTTCAAGCCACCACAAGATGCCTCAGCATTTGACGAAAGCTGTAGAAAAACTGAGCTTGAGATTACATACATTTTTATTCTAAAATTCTAAAATGTGCAGTAGAAAAACCAGACTTTTAACTAGGAGTTAGGGTTTTCTAGTTTTTTAATACATTTCTTAATTTTGTCATTGGAAAGTTGAAATAAGTGATACATTTTACCAGCTCATGGTGATTCAGCCGACAGCACTTTTCTGTTCTCTCATCTATGTGGCTTCTGGAGTCAGCACTCAGGATGACATGAGCCCATTGTTACCTTTTGTGTGATAATTACATCTGTTAGGCATTGACAGATTTGCCTGGTGGACAAGTCTCCCTACTAGATCTATAACTTGCAAGGATACTTGAAACCACTAAGAAATTGTACTTTCTAGAGAAGTTACATTAAATACAGTTCCAAAGATTTCGCTTCCTATAGAGGACACCATGGGAGAGTAAGATGAAATAGAGTTTTGAAAGATGCTGGGGTCAAATGTTTTCTAGCTCTTGTGGTCTCTTTCTATTATAAGGAATTTCAGTGAATGCAGTCTGGAAAGTATGTGTTGTCAATCTTCTCTCTTCTATCATTTCTCAGCAGAGTGCAGTCATCCTTAAACTGTCATCTCTCTTTCATAGAGTTTAAACAATTATGTAAGAACATAGAGGTTTCATGCAGTTTTTGTCACAGTCAGCATGCCACTGGACATGTCCAGAGTTAAAAACCATTAAAGTGTATTTAATGCTTGTGAAAGTTGCTGATGTAGGAAAGACCATGTCTTATTTTGTTGGTTTTTTAAATTCAATTGTCTGTATAGAGAGCATCTTACTCTCTCTCTCTCTCTCTCTCTCTCTTTTTTTTTTTTTTTTTGACAATTTATTTTACTTATAAAGGGGCTAATTCCTTGGGCTCCAAGAATATCATCCATTTTTTATGCCAACAAAACCACTTATAAAATTCTTATAAAGAACTCGGAAGGATTTTAATTCATTTGTATGACATGAACAGTAGGTCTAGACTCTCTTATGGACAGAATGTGCTAGGTTCAGAGAGTTGATTCAAAGGCTAGATGGCTACATTTTAGGCAAATAACTGAGTGGACTTTCCTCCTAGGTGTGAATTCTCTTCTGAAGACATTCTGGCAATTGGTAGCCCCTCAAGGGACTTTCAAGTGTCTAGGTTGTTTAAATGTATGTGCCTGTTTACAAAAGTGATTTAGGCCTTCCTTTAATAATTTCAGATCTTACGAATAACTATATTAAAAAGTTGCCTTTGTGGCCAGTTTGGGGGAAAATATACAGAATAGAATACAGAACAGATACATGCTAGAATTTTATATCCAAAAAATATCCTAAAGATGATCTAGCTCTTGTTCAGACACCCTGCATGGCCACCCAAGGGCGGTGTTCACCATTCTGCTCATTGCATATAATATGACATGACACTGGCCTCGAGCCAGACTGTTTATGCACTGAAGCAAAGACAAATTTCTAAGATGCCATCCCACTGAGAGGGTCCCTTTCAAATGCTACTTTGGGAGACATTAACAGTATTTTGTAATACCAATAGTAATCCGAAAAGCTTTAAATCTTAAAACTAGCCACTGTGGTTGTCTCATCTGCCCAAGAATAGCAGAAACACAATTGAGAGAATTCTTGAGAGTCCTCTGAGCCCATCTGATATCCCTGGCAAGCCTATGGAAGTCAGCTATTTTCAGCCTGTGTTTTAAACCCTTCTGCCAGAGTGCCAGCCCTGGCCTCAGAGTTAGGATCCAGAAATAAAAAATTCTAAGAATGTTTCTCTCTTCAAATCAAGGGGGATATTAAACTCTGTAGGGCAGATTTAAAGCATTCAGCAGAAGGGCTTTTATATACAAACACTAATCCGTAGGAGTCTTGGATAGAGTAATCCACTGGGGTTTTAAAACTCAGGTGAAAAATCTGAACCTTGAATGCTGAGTTAGACTTCACCTACCAGGGGAACTAATCTGGAAGCTCTCTGATTTTTTCAGTTAAAAGTTATCTTGTCTGTTTTTACAGAACAGAACATTGAACCATTCAGTACACTACAGGGGATGCTACAGGGAACTCAAGTGAATATAAAATATTGCACCTGTCTCTGAAACACTTAAATGACTATTTACAGATGAGAAAACCGAAAACAATAAACAACACAGGAAGTAGTCAAAACATATATATGCAAGGGTCTCAGGCCATTTTTGTTGAGACCCTGGAAGAGGGATACATTGAGATCAGAGTGTGGACTGGCATCAGAATGACAAGATTGGTAAAAGAAAACAGACACAGCAAATACAAATTGAAGATGGGAGGAGAGGAGACCAGGTTCAAGTTGCTGAAGCAATGGGCTTGAAGATAACGTATCTGCTTTCTCTTGATTGTCCCTATTCTTCAGGGGACTGTGTCGAAGGCTGTGAGCTCCAGCAGCTTCCCCAGAGGTAAGCGTATTTTGTAATACAAATGGTAATCAGAAAAGCTATAAAACTTAAAATGAGTCCATTATCTCATCCTCCCAAGAATAGCAGAAGTGCCATTGAAAGAATTCTTGAGAGTCTTCTTTAAAAATCAGGTGAAAATCTGAACCTTGAATGCTGAGTTAGACTTCATCTACAAAGGGTGGATGGTGGTCTGTGGTGGGTGCAGTCAGGTAGACCACAGGTTCTGTCTTCTGGAAACCCCATACCTGCTCTGGTAACAAACAAACCTTTGTGTAGAACTCTTTTCCCATGACTTATAAAGTTCTGACTCTTTTCTCTCTCTTGCACCAGATTTGGGAAAAACTGGAAAGTGCTCACAGAAGTTTGCCTGGTGTACAGTAACAAGCCAGTGGATTAGCACTGACCCAAGCAGAGCCAATCAAAATACTCCAAGGTCATTGCTGGATCCATCAGGAGGAATGTGATTTTGATTTCTTTGGGCCTGTTAGCCAGAAGAATGATGAGAGCAGGAACTTCTTGTTTCCATCTTGGCCACCACTTGAGGGCAGGCTTTCAGGGAACAAGACTGTTTCAACTCCTGGGTCCCACGGAGCTCTTGGACTGCCAGCTACATGTCATGAAATTCGCTTTACTCTCTGTCAGCAAATATGTCGTCTGAAACTAAAGGAGCCCTAACACAGAAAACCAAAACAGCTTTATCCACGATGACTGTATAACCCTGATATTCACGTTACCTTCTATGTTTCGTACAACTTCCTCTTCTTTAAATTGTTTGTTACTGCTTTTGAGGAAGGATTTCTGCTTTGCTCCTATTGTCTGGCTATGATGTGACCATAGACCCTGTCTTGTACTTTACATCTAAATCTGTATGCCGGGGGTCTTAAGTTTTCTTAATAAAAGGATATGGACTAAAACTTTATGATGTGGATTAATTAACAATAACATGGAGAAATCAGTCTGATGATTCCCACTCTTAAAAGTGCGGCTCTGCATTCAGTCCAAGTGGGAGGATGCAATTCCTTTGGCGCTAAGATGGCAACTGAACAAGGAAGAATGAAGTTTACCCGGCCCTTGTTCAAGGATCTTGCTGCCTTTGACTATTCCCATGATCAAGCTGTCCGAACCTACCAAGAGCACCAAGCAAGCATGCACCCCGTGACTGCAATGCTGGTGGGGAAAAACTTGAAAGTGGATTAAAGATCTGCCTATTGATGATTTTCGAGATTTCTCTTTTTTAAATGGAATTCATAAAGAAATATAAAACTTCAGCTCGCAATTAAAATTCTTTTTAGTTCTGACTTTTTATTGTTTTGTTGGTGATTTTACTAAAATAAAGTTGATCTTATAGTGGCATGTTCTTTGCAAATTAAAAAAAAAAGTGGTCATTCATATATATCCTGATTACATACCATTCATATAACATTTATACTTCTTAGCTCCCTTATGCAGAATTTATAAGTGTCCCATTAATAACACAAACAACAAGGAAAATCAAGGGAATACCCAAACACCATTTTATAGACGTGCAATGAGTTACAAGAATACTATACAAACAGACATGTAGAATGCAAGTGCCTTTTTTATTTTGGAAGTGGTTAAGTGTTTTCTCATTTTAGAACCATTAAATACGAAATAATAACACAGACAAGACTTGTTAGAAATGTGATATTTTGTAGAGCAAAGCCACACAATGTCAAAAATAACCTCTTGAAAGAACCAGATGTCACAAAACGAAATAGCCAAAGCCAGTTGATAAAGCCCAGTTGATTAGCTAAACCCAGTGATTTCTTGGGGCTTATTCCACTGTTGGTTTGCAGCAAATCATTTGTCAATCATAATGCCATTTGCCACAGTTATTCCTAGTCCCTATCCCTAGTCCCAAATCAGGACCACTGATGGACAGAATTTATAGCTCACTTCATTTTGTAAAATATTTATGGTGAGACCATGTGAGACCTTCAGGGCTTTGAGGGAAAAGTTGCATAATGGTATTTTTTAGATGTTTCTTTTTGTCTTTGCTAAACTCAAGTCTGCAAACACAAATGGTCACTTTGCACAAGGCATTGCATTGGCTGCATCAAACAAACCTGAACAAAAATAGCCTCTGCTCACAGGACGACTGTGATTTGATTGAGAGGAGACATATAGTATAATGCAAACTGTTATCCACACACATATATTTCACATACTGTTTAAGGAACACCCTGGACTGACATTTCAATACTGTGAGAGTTTCTATATAAATCTGGGTTTGCAACTTCTGTTGACTCCCATTGTAAGCAACCCTCAGTATCAGTGGAGAAATGGATGCAAGATTTTTTTTCTCCTTAGCTCAGCTAGGTCTGGGTTCTTATCTCATGACCAGGAAGAAATAGGCACATGGACATCAAAGAGTGACTGGAGTAGAATTTACTAAGCAGAAAGGAAAGCTTTCAGCAAAGAGAGGGGTTCTGAAAGCAAGTTCCCAGTTGCCCCCTTCATAGTCGAATACCAGGGCTTTTTTATATTTAAGTTGATGGGACTGGGTTCCCTATTTGTATAAGGTGGGAATTCCTGGTGGCTCCACCCCATCCTCTCAGTGTGTATGTGGGCCCTTCATCTGTCCACTGTGCTCATGTTTGGGAAGCCTCCTTTGCAAGTTCCCTTATCTGCACAAAACATCGGGTGCAAGCACCTGTGGGGCAAATCAGAGGCTCTCCAGGGACCCTTCCCTTACAGTCTGCCTGAAGCAAGCTGGCTAACTCCTTTCAAAATCCTGAATATTCCAGGTGCAGGGCCTCTCACTGGCAGTCTTGTAGTTCCCAGAGTACATGCTCCAGGCTTCACTGTGTTTCTATGACAAGATTGTAGAGCTTATGACAATCATTTAAGAGATTCCAATGAGTTTCTCCAATTCAAGATCATGGGACAAAAGCATATCGAATCTATTACTGATGCTTTGATTTATTTCAATTTGCTTTCACAGCATTAGACACAAAGAACAAATGTAAAAATATAGGAGTTGAAAGTATCACCTCAGAGTTGTTAAGAGGGTAAGTTTATGTTATGTGGATGTGGGTTTATTTTTTAGCCACAGTTTAAAAAATATATATGGTTATATATATATCACCTTGGGCAAATTACACATGGCAAATTATGTAAACTTTTTTTATTTGACAAGTAAAAACTGTATATATTTATGATGTACAACATGATCTTTTGATATATGTATAAATTGTGGAATGGCTTAATCAAGCTATTTGACATATGTATAAATCATAAATATAAAATGTGGGGGAGTGTGGAGTAAATAGCACAGATTTATTTTGTGAGATAAAAGTTTAGGTGTAATCAGCTTAAAATAGATTGCTACAACTGTAAGGTATTTTATGTAAGCCTAATGGTAACCACGATGCAGAAAGCTATAGTAGATATAAGTATTAGTTTTAAAGTCCTTGTGTGATCTTAATTGTCAGCCCTAGCACAGAAACAAATGGCTAGGATTAAAACAACAGATTATTTTTGGCGAGTGATATTATTGCTCAAAATTAGAGAGTAGGAATATGTGTAAGTGCACAGTTGCAATCTTATTTCTAAGTTCAATAAAATAATGAAATTAATTGGAGATGCTAAACTGTCATAACCTCTTTAGTTCTCAATCATTTTGACAACTTCCCATCACACAGGAAGTCATACTGCTTAACTCACTTTGCCAGGAATCTTTGACTAACTCTTTTTTCCAAACTACTTTGACTTAGAATGCCAATTTCTTCAAGACATCGGAACATCAGTCTTTTCTTTCTTTTGCATGTTAAGTACTTATCTCTTATGGAACATTGCAAAAAGCATTTACAAATGACCAACTATTTTAAAGTTAAGTTTCAAGCTTAATTTTCTTTCAAATTAAGGAAATTAGTGAACCAATGAAAAAGTCCCTTTTATTAGATACTGTTTTTATGCCTACTAACCAGCCCTGGGAAAATGGTCTATGGGTTGAAAAATGCAATATATGCAATACTAATCTGGCAACTCACATTCCTGGGATCTTTTGAAACTCCAGTAACGATAGACCAAAAGTCCTGCCAAGCATAAATTGCCATTGTAAATGAAGAACGCTTCTATTCACATTCAAATGACTCATTACTGAGGCTCTATTCTGGTATGATTTACCTGCCTATATTTACACTGACTCTGGGAAAGAACAATGGCATTTTGCTCTTAAAATAAACAAGTTTCTCGGAGCTGATCAGCTGACCATCTTCCTCTTGCTTTTGACTTTGCCTCATAGTAACTGGATTTCCTTTAAAATGTTCTAGGTGGCTTAAGGATTCAATTCGAATGGTGACCATAAATTGAAATGTAGTGGAGAAAGTAGTCCATATTTTGAGGGCCTTCTGTGCCATATTGTTGATTGATGAGGTTTATTGACATTAAAATAAAAAAAACTTTTGGTAGCAACATACAGAAAACAATGCAAATAAATGGCTTTTTACCTTTTGTTTCATATTTCCTTGTTCTTGCTTGCTTGCTTGTTTCATTGCATTTTTGCTTCCCTTTTTTTCCTTCCTTTTTTTTTGTTTTTGTGGTGGCGGGGGCTGGTATTGGCAGGAAATAAACACTATCCTTTAGGAGAAGTAAGTTCCACCTCTGACATTCTTCTATAACGAAGTTTTGCCCCTGGTTACCCATTTACTTGTATTAGTATAAACACGTGTGGTATTTTTTGATGTACTTTTGTATATAAACCCATTTTACATTGTTTATTTTGTTGCTTAAATTGTTTCCGCTTTGTCGTTTGGGAGTTCTTTCAGATCGGCTCCTGTGTTCTTATGACGCAGCGCTGTCTTTTTGTTTGGTCGGTTGGTTTTCAGCCTTTATTTTATGGGACAGCAAAATGCTCTAGGATCATCTCATACTTTCCCTGCCTCACCCCTCCATCGGCCATTTCTCGAAGGTGCCTTGGTTCCTTTTTCTTAAAGAGTGCTATTTAGAAATCAAGAACTGGTGGCTGAGAGTATTCACTATACAGGGCATCGCTGCCTCTAGGGCCTGTCAGTGGACAGAGCTAGGAAATAGATGCGTGCTATCCAACCTATGCATACACACATATCCATAATCATTTCTGCATTTATCATATATACGTATAAAAGTAAACCTGAGTTCATGTTGATGTCTCTGAATCTCATCTTATGCTGCACTGTTTATTATAGCCTTCTCCTCCTTGCTTTACTACAGTTTCTCTGACAGTTAAAAAAAAAAAAAGTTGAATCTCATTACTAGTTTTTTTTTAACCAATAGAAACTTAATGGATCTTTGTAATAGTCTGAAAGAATAAAACTTATGTTTATGCAAACTCTGCCAGTCACCCCAGAGACTGACCTGTGACAGAGATCATAACCATGAAGTCATCTCTTCTCAGGACTGAATGTGTCTCATTACTTTAAATGCAACATATAGGGCGTAGCGTCCACTTCCTTTACCAAACACATGGCAATAGTACTACTATTTGGTGCTCAGAAATGGGGGTAAAATATGCTTGTGCTTGATAGTTGGTCCGCTGTTTAATGCCTGTGACCTTGAGAAAGTTATCTGACTTCCCCAACATGCAATGTCTTCACCTGTGAAATGGGTTTAGTATCAAATTACTCTTGAAAGCTCTGATAGAATTATCTTTAAATTTATCAAAATATATAGCACAAAGCTTGGAAGATATTTAACATATGTTTGACTCTACTCTAATTTTTGGAATTTTAATGCATAGTAAAGTAATATCTTTCTTATTACACCTACTATTTTTAATTAAAATAAAGATTGCAATAACCAAAAACATTTTTAATTTAGAAATCGTTACTAATCATGTCTCCATTTCTTGCATGTTTCTTATATTTCTATACAGTAATAATCAGTATTAGTCATATTTATATCCCAAGGTCTTACAAGATGTGGTGACTTTGTTAATCATCAGAAAAAAAAACTATCATAGTTTACCATACACCTATTGAAAGTTATTTCTTGCACAATATTTCCAAATGGTGTTTTTTTTTTCTTTTTAAAAAGTTATATTCAAAGACTCATAGGCAATGTACAAGAATGGTTCAAAGAATTGCTGGATATCTTTTACACAATCCTCAAATATTAATATTTTACTCCATTAAAATTTTTTTCTCAGCTATTTTAGAGGCAGGCATAATGTTTCTTTGTTTGTAAATACTCCAGTGAATATTTCCGAATACTGGACAGTCTAGCATATTTTGTCCTGTTCTTTTTTTCCCATACAAGAAATAACATTAAGTTCAGATAACTTGGATAACTACAATGGCTGTGACTATCATTTTGGGAAAATTACATTACCTCTCATAGGTAAAATAAAATAAAGATGATTATTAAGTCTTCTTTCAGGGCTAAGACAGTAATAATACTGATGATGATTATGATAGTGATAATAAAAAAGCACTGTTACAAGATATTAGTTTGTCAGTAAGATCATAAAAAGATCCATACAAATTATTACTAGGACAAAATAGTACTACTTAATATCTGTAGCTAATAGTGAATCAATAATCTTTTTGTACAGAAGAGCTTATTGTTTTTGATAATGCTGAAATAACGATAATGTTTGTTTTATATACAAACTAGACACCAAGTGTTTCTTTAAATGAGCCTTCCACACTTCAATTAGAATTTTTCCTGAGCCATCATGTTTTAAAATCCTGCTTCAATTTCTCCTTTCCATTTTAGAGTTTCAACATTTTTGCCCAACATAATAAAAATCTTATGTAACTGTTTCTGATCCAGTGGCACATTTTCTTTTTCAAAGTAGGATGCTAAAATATGAATTTGGATTGTGCTAGCAGCTCAAGACTCTCTTATTTTCTAGAAGGCATTAGCATTCTTAAACAGGGTATATATTAATCATGGCTTATACTTTTTTTTATGTCAAAGAGAGAGCAGTGTCTCATTTATAAAACAGCCAGCTAAACACACATCCCAGGCCCGACACTTGAGGAAGCTGGCTCAGCCTGTCTATTGGTTGAGAACAGTCAGTGGTGGGTGGTTTGGCATTTTTGGCCCTGCCACCACCTGAGCTGGCATTTGGAGACAAGGGTGCTGCTCTTCATTTTATAAGAAATTTGCCAGATGTTAAAGGATGGAAAATTTTCTCTGTTCTTACACAGTGAGTCCAGGTATAAAAATGTCACTTCTTAATCGTAACTTACACTTTATAGAGTTTCTGTGCTTCTTAATGCCAGAATCTCATCTTTTTGGATTATAAGCCACTTTTGATTCAGGATTTAATTCTAGGCCTTGGGGTTGTCATTATAAGTCTCTCCATCTTACTGAGGTGCTGAAATATTGTAGCATTTTTTTATGGGACCTATAAAAATTGAAAATCTCTAAGCAGTGGTGGAGCAGGGACTTTAAAATATGCTTTAAGGAGAAATTTGTATTTCACAGAATTGTTCAGATTTCTAGGCTTGTGAAAGGTGTTATCAATGTTATTAAGCAGTTAGTTAAGAGTGAGACAGTCAATCCCAGAAACTTCTCAGAAGAAAAAAAGATAAAAATAAGACTGGGACAGATCATACATATATAATTAATCACATTAGAATTGATAGAGGATTTTTGGGGAGATATGCAAATATATATGATGTTCGTTTGCCTAAAGATATGATTTAGTCTTCATGCATCATTTTATTTATTTGAAAGGGGCTATGCTGGTCTATGGGGGCAGTGTTGTATAGTAGAAAAAGCATGAAATTTGGGAAAAAGCAAATGAGGAAGCAGAATCCAGTTCATACTCTGGCTCCATATTTCGAGGTTGAAGTAGTTTTATCACTATAAACTGTGGAATAGTAATACTAACTTGTGAAAATTAGCTTTAACAAATGCCAATAATATAGTATATGATAGTGTGTCACTCTGGGTTCTCCAAGAAGTAGATGCCATGATGGGATTAGATATGGAAAAAATCAGGAGAAACGTCTGTGAAGAATAAAAGGAGAGGACTCAGTTGGGAACAGGCAGGAAAAGTCTTCAGATGATGATACTTGTCAGACAACTGTGAAAAAAAGAGAGAGAACAGATTGAGAAGGAAGAATGTGTGACCATCGTGGAGTCCTGAAGAATTTTCACAGGAAAATGAGGAGTTTCCAAGCAAAGGCTGCCTGTTGAAAGGATCCCATATTGGGTAGATATGGGCAATACCAGTGCCACCACCGTGGTCATTGCCTGGTAGTAACCCAGAGGAGTCGTGACATCAGCAAAAATGCAGCATACACCCAAGTGTCAATGGCTGAAGCCGGTCAGTGATGCTCCCCACAGCAGGTTCTCTTGACGGAGATTCGAGCAGTGAACTTCTCCTGCCATCAGTGGTCAATTCTCTGGCCATCAGTGGTCTCATATTGTAAGGTTGTATTGATCAGAAAGAAAATGTTGGATTTTTCAAAGGAAATTTTGATAGAGTTAATTAGTAGTTGCATAATGTATTAAGTCAGCATGTTAAAGAAGGTCAACCAAGCAATACAGAAAAACAGATTAGGAGGAATACACTGTAGAATGTAGTTTAATAAGATGGACTTGGGGCTTACCTGTGAACTAAGCATCACTTTTCTCTTCATAATAATGTTTTTTTTTTTTATGAGAAAGATGGCTTGCAAATAATGCACTTGTAGTTGGAATGGAGAAAAATGTGTGACTAAACTGCTTCATTGAAGAGAAGGTGGCACCAGAGTTCATAAAATACACTTCAAATAATCTAAGTTGACCTACAAATATTATACTCCATTAATTGTAGTGTAAGTACCTTATAACAGGACAGTCTCCAGCTTACAATGGTTTGACTTATAATTTTTCAACTTTACAATGTCGCAAAAGCAAAATGAATTTAGTAATTTCCTTGACTTAAGTTGATGGAGTTACTTTTGTCTGGATATAACTTATGATGAGGTTACATCTTGATAGAAGTGCCCCCACTGCAAGTCCAGCAGCATCTGCATATTCCTAATGCCTCCCTAATGCCAATTTTATCATATATTCCACTTTTACTTATACTATAATCACACAATACATTATTAATATTATACCTTTAAAATATTATTTTTCTTTGAGAGCAATTAAACATGGTAAAATATTTTATTTTCCTTCATTTTTTCCATTTCAAATACCTTCATTTGTTTGTGTAGGTCTGAGTTTCTGACAACCTGTATCATCTTTCAGCTTGAAGGACTTCTTTAACATTTCTTAGAGAGGTGTGCTGACAATGAATCCCCTCAGTTTTTTTTCTGCTTAAGAAAGTTTTTATTTCTTTTCATTTTGGGAAAATATTATTACTAGATATGGAAATCTTGGTTTGACAGACCTATTTTTTCAAGTCCTCAAACATGTCATTCCATTGTCTTCCAGCTTGCATGTTTTCTGGTGAGAAATATGTCCTAATTCTTATCCTGGTTTCTCTGTAGGAAAAGTGTTGTTTTCTTCTAGCTGTCTTCATGAGTCTCTCTTTTCCTTTGGTTCAGGGCTTTGAATGTGATATGCTTAGCTGTGTGTGTGTGTATTGTATTGTTGTTGTTGTTGTTTATCATATTGGTCATGTCTGAGCTTCTGAAATCTGTGGTTTGGTTTCTGTTAGCAATAATAGAAAATTCTAAAATTCTCAGCCACTGTTTCTTTGAATATTTCTTCCATCCTGTTTTCCCTGTCATTTCCTGCTGGTGTTCAAAGTACACGTAAGTTATGACTGTTTGATACTGTGCTATAGCACTTGAATGATGTGTTGCATTCTTATCAATATACTTTTTTTCTTTTGCATTTTAGTTTGGGTAACTTATGTTGACCTACTTTCAAGTGTACTTATTTCCTCAGCTGTGTCACATCTACTAATAAGACTTGTGCAGTTTCTGTTGCTGTTTTGTTTTTCATTTGCTTCTAATATTTTAACTATTTTTGTAGTATCCTTCTCTGCTGCAAGTTGCCTTCTAATATTACGTTACCTATGTTTTCTATTAGTCCTTTTTTATTTTTATTTTTTAATGGCATTTTAGGTTTTGGAGTACATGTGAAGAACATGCAAGATTGTTGCATAGGTACACACATGGCAGTGTGATTTTCTGCCTTCCTCCCCATCACCTATATCTGGCATTTCTCCCCATGAGATCTCTCCCCAACTCCCCACGCCCCGCTTTCCCTCCCGTATTTCCCCCCGATAGACCCCAGTGTGTGATGCTCCCCTCCCTGTGTCCATGTGTTCTCATTGTTCAACACCCGCCTATGAGTGAGAACACCCAGTGTTTGATTTTCTCTTCTTGTGTCAGTTTGCTGAGAATGATGGTTTCCAGGTTCATCCATGTCCCTACAAAGGGCACAAACTCATCGTTTTTGATGGCTGCATGATATTCCATGGTATATATGTGCCACATTTTCCCTGTCCAGTCTATCATCGATGGGCATTTGGGTTGGTTCCAGGTCTTTGCTATTGTAAACAGTGCTGCAATGAACATTCATGTGCATGTGTCCTTATAATGGAACAATTTGTAATCCTTTGGATATATACCCAGTAATGGGATTGCTGGCTCAAACGGAATTTCTATTTCTAGGTCCCTGAGGAATCACCACACTGTCTTCCACAATGGTTGAACTAATTTACACTCCCACCAACAGTGTAAAAGTGTTCCTATTTCTCCACATCCTATCCAGCATCTGTTGTTTCCAGATTTTTTAATGATCACCATTCTAACTGGTGTGAGATGGTATCTCAATGTAGTTTTGATTTGCATTTCTCTAATGACAAGTGATGATGAGCATTTTTTCATATGTTTGTTGGCTTCATGTATGTCTTCTTTTGTAAAGTGTCTGTTTATATTCTTCACCCACTTTTGAATGGGCTTATTTGTTTTTTTCTTGTAAATCTGTTTTAGTTCTTTGTAGATTCTGGATATCAGCCCTTTGTCAGATGGGTAGATTGCAAAAATTATTTCCCATTCTGTTGGTTGCCAATTCACTCTACTGACTGTTTCTTTTGCTGTGCAGAAGCTGTGGAGTTTGAGTAGGTCCCATTTGTCTATTTTGGCTTTTGTTGCCAGTGCTTTTGGTGTTTTGGTCATGAAGTCTTTGCCTACGCCTACGTCCTGAATGGTTTTTCCTAGGTTTTCTTCTAGGGTTTTTATGGTGTTAGGTCTTCTGTTTAAGTCTTTAATCCATCTGGAGTTAATTTTAGTGTAAGGTGTCAGGAAGGGGTCCAGTTTCTGCTTTCTGCACATGGCTAGCCAGTTTTCCCAACACCGTTTATTAAACAGGGACTCCTTTCCCCATTGCTTGTTTTTGTCAGAGTTGTCAAAGATCATGTGGTTAGGGTTAGAGTCTTTAACATATTATTATTATTTTGTATTTCCTGTCTGATAGTTCTAACATCTGCATCATAACTGATTTTTGTTATAATGATTACTTTGACTCTTCAAGACTTTTTGTTTTTCTTTCTGGTATGCCTTCCTCTTTTGTATTTGAAAGGTGGATGTGTTGTATGTGAAAGAGTTATTGAGGCAAGTATTTATTATATGCCTTCTGCTATACATTTAGTATGGCATTTGTTTTAATTTTATCAGGATTTGTGCTGACTTTGAAGTCTGCAGTTGCTCTAGTTACCAGAGTTGGAATTAGTTGTTATTGTGGGCACAGGAGACTTGCAATTTCTCTAGAGATATTTTGGATTTTTTCTCTCTGATTGTCTTTGCATCTTTAATTTGTCTTTCTCCCTGGAGAGACTTTTCCTTTTGCAGTTCTCTAGATGTTTTCCCTGTGATTGCTTACTTGAAGCTAGTTAGCACGGTTATGAGGTGAGACACAAGAAGTAAGTGGGTTCATTATAATATTCTAATTAGCTTTGAGACTTAGGGAAGCCCTGCAGTGTGTGACCTTCTCAAGATTTTCTGTGGCTCCAATAGGTATAGTACCTCTTATCCCACCCTTTTGTCCTCAGCCAGCTGCCGTGTCCTCAAGCAATGCTTCTATCACTCCTCTTCTGCAGATCAACCTTTTCATCCTTAGGAGAAATAGCAGAGACTGAGTCTCAGTGAGGCCTCTTCCTCTGGCTTCTCCCTGATTTATCAGGGTAAGTGTCCCAGAGGAAAGGCCTATATGAGCAGGACACCTCTATGTCAGTGCCTCTCTCAGCTTCACACTCTGATGTTAGTTCATGAACAGCCTTTAGCAATTGGTTAAAAGTTACTAGTTTAAATTTCCTTCCAGATTATATCTCATCCAGTGATGTCTGCCCCTAAGCAAATGCTTAGGTTTTATTTCTTTGTGCAAGCTTATGTGTCTCTTTGGAATTCAGGAGAATTGAATGTCCTGTGTCTTCAATTCCCTGGTAGAGTCAATAGAAGTATTAATTTTCAGTTTGTCTTGCCTTTTTCCCTGTTGTAGAATGTGACGTTCTTTTTAGATCTTGACATTTCTAAGACATCTTTTAGTTATTGATGATATGGTGGGGTTTATTTTTAAATGTTTTATTGTCCTTTTGATTACATAGGCAAATAGGGCTGCCTCTAAGGCATCCATAGTTCTGTCTTAATCAAAAGTCCAATTTTTTTCTGACAACCTTTTCGATTTTTTATTCCCAAATGGAATCCTAAACATCGAAAAATTATAATATAATTTTCAGGGTATATTTTAAATGTAAAAGTAGCTTTAAGTTTTCCTGGAGGGTTCTTAATCACCAAGACTTGCGAATTCATCTTATAAAAGAAGAAGTGCTGGGAATAATTAGATTCATTTGATTTGATTTGTTGTTATGGTTCTATGGGAAGACTTGTCAAATCAGAAGAGAAATTCAGCCTCACAGGAGAAAAATGCTATTACTATAAATATTTCATAAATGGTATGTTTTATAGCAAGTTCCTGAATATTTATCAGTATTCTCACTGTCTGTTATACATTTCCACATACTAAGAGTCCTGTTGGTACTTTGCCTGGTATTAGGAGACAACAGTAGTATGTTTTCAGTCATAAATTTAGTTGTTATTTAAAATTCTTACTTGGCCACAGCCTTACTTATTTAATCTGAATCTAGCATCTAGGCTATATATTCTCAATTGCTGATGCACGTCAAACTTATCCATGGATTTTTATGAAAATATAGGTGGTAGATGCTACTGTAGACTTGCTAAATCTCTTAACATGATATTCTTGGAACATTTTGTATATGAAATGTCAGGAGTATTATAACCTATATATCTAAAATTTTCCTCAATAAAAAGTATGTTTAACTCTATTTATAAATCAGATGTAAAACTCACTACCTTTTTTGAAAACAGTCTTAACAATTACACCTAGAGATTGTGATGGTTAATATTAGGTATCAATTTGATTGCGTAGAAGAATGCTGATATGGTTTGGTTGTGTCCCTATCCAAATCTCATCTTGAACTGTAGTTCCCATAATCCCCGCATGTCATGGGAGGGACCCAGTGGGAGGTAATTGCGTCATGTGGGTGGTTACCCTCATGCTTTTCTTGTGATAGTGGGTGAGTTCTCATGAGAGCTGATGGTTTTATAAGGGGCTTTTTACCATTTCACTCGACACTTCTCCTTGTGGCCACCATGTAAACAAGGATGGTTTGCTTCTCCTTCCACCATGATTGTAAGTTCCCTGAGGCCTCCCAAGCCATACTGAACTGTGAGTCAATCAAACCTCTTTCCTTTATGAATTACCCAGTCTTGGGTATGTCTATTAGCAGTGTGAGAATGGACTAATACAGATGTCTAGGTAACTGGTGAAGCATTGTTTCTCGGTGTGTTTGTGAGGGTGTTGCCAGAAGAGATTGACATTTAAGTAGGTGGACTGGAAGAGGAAGACCCACCCTCAATGTGGTGAGCGCCATCCAACTGGCTGCCAGCGTGGCTAGAACAAAGCAGGCAGAAGAATGTGGGATAGGTTTGCTTGCTGAGTCTTCTGGCTCTCTTTCTTCTTCTCATGCCCAACACTTTCTTCTACTCCTCTTGCCCTTGGACATCAGATTCCAGGTTCTTCAGCCTTTGGATCTGAGACTTGCACCAGAAGCTTCCCAGGGGCTGTTGGGCCTCTGGCAGTAGACTGGGGACTGCTTGCTGGTTTTCAGGCTTTCAGACTTTACCAAGCCATGGTACTGGCTTCTCTTTCCCCAGTTTGCAGACAACCTATCCTGGGACAGCTTTGTAATCATGTGAGCTTATTCTTCCTATAAAACTCCCTTTCCAATATACACATATCCTATTGGTTCCGTCCCTCTGGAGAACTCTGACTAATGCAGAGACATTTTTGCCTTATTTTTTGAAGTGACTTAATTATTTATGTCTGTCACATTGTTAAAAAACTATTTCTTTTCGGAAACCAAAATCTGACTCCCTGTAACCCCCACTATTAGTTTGCTCCTACCATGTTATAGATCTTGTATCTATTTGAAAGTAGTGAACTTACATTTCTTGTATTCTTGTTCTACCCTTTTCATCCTGTTAAATGAGAAAATGAATAAAAAATAACTTTGCCTACCATGTGGCACTTACTCAGCAGTGTCCATAAGAGCATGCATCATCCACAATTGTTGAGAGAATTTCAAATATGCTTATCCATTTTACTGCTTTTTAAACTTTTTCATTTTATTCCTCTTTTAAGTTTAGAAGTCATTGTAAACTTTTTGCTTTTTCTAAGCACATCACCTACTTTGTTAGCACTGGTTTAAAATAATTCTTACAAATATCTCTTGTATACACACTCAAATGGCTAATCTTATATGACATTGCTATGAGGAATTTGACCCAAATGACATTTATTGTATATAATTTTTTGTTTGACATCACCATCATTTGTTCAAGTACCTAACATAGACACACACCCAGAGACATACACATGTGTATGCACACACACACACACACACACACTTTCATGGACATTAATTATATTGTAACAATAGTTACAAGTGTTTGAAAGTTATTATTGATTTTATAGTACAATGTTATTGCATATCTTTTCAACTAACAAGCATTGAAACACAACTTCTATCACTGAAGTCTGAAATTATTTTTGGTAACAATAAGAAATAATGTTCTTATACTGACAAAGATAGAAATGAATCTAAAACCTGTTGCTATGGTTAATATTAAGTGTCAACTTGATTGAATTGAAGGATGCAAAGCATTGTTCCTGAGTGTGTCTGTGAGGATGTTGCCGAAGGAGATGAACATTTGAGTCAGTGGACTGGGAGAGGCAGACCCACGCTCAAATGTGGGTTGCCACCATCCAATCAACTGCCAATGTGGCTAGAATAAAGCAGGCAGAAAAAGGTGGGAGAAGCTGACTTGCTGAGTCTTCTGGCCTTCGTCTTTTTCCCGTGCTGCATGCTACCAGCCCTGGAACATCAGACTCCAAGTTTTCAGGTTTTGGACTCTTGGACTTACACAAGGGGCTCTCAGGTCTTCGGCCACAGACTGAAGCCTGCACTGTCGGCTTCCCTACTTTTGAAGTTTTGGGACTCAGAGGGAGCCACTACTGGTTTCCTCGGTCCTCAGCTTGCTGACGGTCTATTGTGGGAGTTCGCCTTGTGATTGTGTGACTCAATTCTCCTTAATAAACTCCCTTTCATGTATACATGTATCCTATTAGTTCTGTCCCTCTAGAGAATCCTGACGAATACACTTATTTTGAGCAATTTTGGGGTATACTTCAGGATCTGCTCTTCTGTGATGGGTTCAATTTCTCCACATCCTTACCAACACTTATTCTATTGTTATATTAGATTGTATGATAATACCCACCCTAGTATGGATGAAGTGATGTCTTATGGTTTTGATTTACAGTTAACTAATGACTAATGAGATGTTTAGTATCTTTTCATGTGCCTATTGGCCATTCGTATTTTTTCTTTAGGAACTACTTTAGTTTTAAACTAACAATTAAATGCAAAAATGCAAGTTTATTTTGACCTAAGTATTATCAATGTGTCAAATGTATAGTGGAGACTAAGAAACTTGAATAACTAAATCTTCCAAAATATTACAGAGTAGTATAAGGATTATTTTGTTGAAAATTGTATTGCAACAGTGTAAAGAATGATAATAGCATGCACATGAGTTCTGCTTATTTGTTTTTCTATTTAAAAAACAAATAAAATTCAAATGTATAATGCATGCACAAATATTATAGAATGCCTGAACTTACATGACCCTGCTATGAGAATTTGACTCAAATGACATTTATTGTATATAATTTTTAGCTTGATCTCACCACCATTAGTACAAGTACCTAATAACTGTAGTTCAGGTCTACCAGGAGTGAATTTATAATCAAAATCCATTTTTTTTTATTTAGTCAAGGAGTGTTCACACTAATTAAGTGTTCATACCACCAAAATGTTAACTTCTAAATATTTTAATTTTTAAAAATTTTCATTTGAACAGAAATGTCAAAGAGAATTCACTATCCACAGACAAATGAATCTATCCTACAGGATTCTTGGATTATGAAAGTGGTGAGTAGTTAGAGAAGGAAGCAGTTGGTCACCAGGACCCTTCATGCATCCAGAGGAGAGTCAGCTTTCAGGCAGTTGGCCTCCCTTGCTGTCGTAGCTCAGCCACCCGTTCACATCTTTGTGCTGATACTTATCACATTACATTGGCATGAGCCATTATTACTGATGGATGATGTGTTCCCAGGGTAGGCACTGGTTCTTATGTGCCTCTGAATCCTCAGTGCCTAGAACAAATCAGATATTTCCATTTTAAGCTAGTTCAAAACAAAAGAGAATTGCTATAAACATAGTACATATAAATCATATAAAATTTTGATAAGGTTTCTCACTAGATCCCCATAGTATAATGAGAAAGTATACAGTTTATAGGATGCATACCTGCCCCCCTCAACCCAACACACAGTATTAAACCCTTAATAAAAATCCCTCAAACACTCCCCAGAGCTTTATGAAGTAAGACAAATGACCTTTCTGCAAATTTTATAGAATCAGAGCAGTGCCTGTTCCCTGGCCCCACAGGACGTCTGCATTTGGGAGACTTCGCTGGCCTCTTCTGTCCTTTGGTTTCCAAGCAGACACTGTGAACTACTCACGTCCTGGCCTGCGTCGCTCACCATGGAGCCTTCTCTGCTTCTGCATACACCATTTCCTCTCTCCCTCTCCCTGCTTCATTGTGGCTTCCTCCCCTTCATTCTTCCTAATTCTGATTAAGCTTCCCTTCTTCCTGATGGCTTCGCTTCCTCTCCTGCCATTGCACTTTTCACATTGTCTTGTACATCTTGATTTACTCGTCATCCTTTCCCACTTCGTACAATTATCTTTGAAAGCAGAGGCTGTGTTTTATTTGACTCTGTGTCACCAGCACTTATTTTAGTTTTTAGCAGCAATATTTGCAGAATTAATGAATTATTTATGAGTGAGTAAAGGCAAGTAAGAAGTAAATTTGACTTAGAAATCTCTTGCTTCTGTGTCGGGGTGGATAATAATAAGATTGAGATAGGTAAGTGGGTGTAGAAATGCTTTGAGAAGGAAAAACTGAACTCAGTTCAGACTATGTTGAACATGAGTCACTGGAGGTGGGCAAGGTGGCAGGCGGGGTAGGGAGGCGCATTTAAGCAGATAATAAATAACATGAGTAACATTGAACAAATATTTGTTTAGAGCCTGCCAATTGCCAGGCACAACATTATGCAGTAAAACGGCAGTCACCTTGCCCAGATTATGCCCTTAAGGCCTCCCTGAGGCAAGCAGTTGGTCAGTAGCTAAAAGACAGGGGTGCTGCAAGCCAGGCTGCTTTAGAATGATCTCCAAAGCAAGCCAAGCCCCCGCACTTCCCTGGGAACACAGGGAAGCCAGTTCACAGGTGAGGATGAACCCTGGCTTAGTTTTCCCCCGACCTAAACTGCTTCTCTTCTTCCATATCTCCTAAACATGGACTCCTCTTCAAGGATCAACTTTTAGATACAGGGCCAATGACAGTAGCTTTCAGTGTGGGACTTGATTGGGTGGTAACTGAATTCTCACTACATGGGTGGTATTTTAACTAGAATCTGTGCCGAGCTGAATTCTTTGCTTCTAATATCTGGTTGTATCTATCCCATGGAGGGAACTGCGTCTTTTCTTTCCCTGTGGAGACCCACACCTCCTTAGATTTCTGGACAGTTGATTGCCTTGTGACCTTAGATCTCTGTTAGGTTAAAACTGAAAATTTTTAAAAGATTTTTAGCAGTGGACATGAGCTTCCTTCAGCTCTTCTATATAACCCTGAGCTCCCTTCAGCTCTTCTATATAACCCTGAGCTCAAATGAAACTGCTTTAGGGTTTTAAAAATTTGCATATTTTTATTTATCAAAGGTATAAACACATAACTATTTTAAGAAGCCACTGTAAAAGTTGCCTATCCTTCAGGAGTTTATATGCCAAAGACACACACACGTACACCATAAAATACATGTACAATAAAGCTCACAAACATGTTTGTTCAGAATAAGCTGAGCATTTATACAAATTCGATTTAATTTTAAAAGACAAGAATGGTTTTGAGATGTTGATGAATAAAGTCAAACTCTGTAAGATATTTGAGGAGATTTATTCTGAGCCAAGTATGAGTGACTATGGCCCATGACACAGCCCTCAGGAGGTCCCAAGAAACACATGCCCAGGGTGGTTGGAGTACAACTTGGTTTTATGTATTTTAGGAAGGCATGAGACATCAATCAAACACATTTAAGAAATACACTGGTTTGGTTCAGAAAGATGGGACAAGTCAAAATTTTGGGGGGTGATGTGGTGGGGCAGGAGGGCAAGGGGCTTCCAGGTTATAGGTAAATTTAATCATTTTCTCGTTGATAATTGGTTGAGTTTGTCTAAAGACCTGGGATCCATAGAAAGGAAATGTTCAGGTTGAGATAAAAGATTGTAGATGCCAAGGTTCTTTTGAAGTCTTAAAATGGCTGCCCTTAGAGACAATAGATGACAAATGTTTCCTATTCAGATCTTTAAGAGGTGCTAGACTTTTAGTGAATCTCTTCAGAATTGGGAGGGCCTGGAAGAAAAAGTTCTAACTATGTTAATAGAGATTCTTTATAGGTACAGATTTTCCTCTGCAAAGGATGGCTTTGCAGGGACATTTTAAGATACGACAGAGAAGCATGTTTTGGGGTAAAGCATTTTTATTTTCTTCTTTTTTAGGAGGGGAGTGGTGGAGTCTTGTTCTGTCACCCAGGCTGGAGTGCAATGGTGCAATCTCGGCTCACTGCAACCTCCCTCTTTCAGGTTCAAGGGTTTCATCGTGTTGCCCAGTCTGGTCTCGAACTCTTGAGCTCCAGCAATCTGCCTGCCTTGGCCTCCAAAGTGCTAGGATTACAGGCATGAGCCACCACGCCTGGCCCAATGTTTTTATTTTCTTCCTTGTGTCATAATGTTATGCCAGAGTCATATTAGAAAGTAAGTCACAATATATAGGATCAAATAAAACCCATCCGATGAGAATTTATGGTTTGTAGGGCATGACTCCTCAAACCATTTAGAGATAGGAATTTGGGCAAAATAAAAAAAATAAGAGATTAGTCTTCAGAGATATTTGTGTATATCTTGGTATTTTTATTTAAAGAAAGTAATTTAGGATTATGATAGCACTTTATTATGTGTAATATGATTCATATTTTCACATTTCTTATCATCATTTGAATTTAACAAATTCAAATGTGATTATTTTAAAAAATTATTGTTTGCTTTTCATTACCTAAAGAAATAACAAAGATTTGCTATTTGTTTACTGAGGCACATTGTGGGAATTCACTCAGGGAGGTGGCAAAAACATTAAGGGAAAAATGGTAGAGAAAGCTATAGAATATAGTCTCAAACCCTTTTGGAAAGCCTAAGAGTTTTTTCTATAGCTCTTGGCTGAAGGCACCCTTGTTCCCTTAGTTAAATAAATTAGAGTAGAAACAAAGGAATGTGGGAGTTTACCTAACTAACTTGTTTACTTACGTAGTCTTAAAATTAACCTTTGAGCCTGATGGCCCTCTTCGGGGGAGGTCAACTAGGGAGATTACTCTCTCCCTAGTGTTTGCTTTGGGCATCGGAATCTGGCCTTTAATCTTTCTCTACAAGTGTGTTGGTTGAAACCCTCTGTTATCAAATCTATACTGAATGAATGGGGAGAAAGTGAACTAGTCAGTGTCATGTAGCAGTGATCTCTCACTGTGAGTGGCTCACCACTCTTCGGCCCACTCAATCACTGGAGATTTGTGTCTGAGTGCATTTATTCTATTCATCTGTCATGCAGTTGGGGTCTATGGGACAGACCCTGGCAGGTGGTGACCCTAACAGCACATAAAGTGAATTATGAAACTGATCGCATTCTCTTATAATTGACTTCCAATCTTTTGATACCAATCTTCCATTTACTACAATACTGAATTTCTTACTCAATTTTATATATCTAATTTTTTTCTTTCCTTACATATGACATTCCTGCTCTCTTGGAAGAGCCTTATTTTCAACTATCATAGAATACATTTAATAATTATTTCCAAAGACAATATTTGCAATATTCTCTTACACACTCATTCACATGAAAAAAAAAAAGGAATAACTCTTCTAGATATCTTTATTCACCCACTCTTTCATTGAGTTTATGAGCTAATTAAGTGAAAAGGAAATACATTATTTTCAATATATAATGTTCTTTCACATTCATGTTTTCAGTAAAACAGTAAATAATAATTTGAGTTTTGAAAGTTGTATACTATCACAACAATGAAAGCTCCAATGTAGCTTCAATATAGTAAAAAATTTGCTAGTCATGAGAGATGAAACTTAGGTGTTTTTCCTTCATTATAAACTTGGACAAATAATTAACTTTATAGAGACCAATTGCATCACCTACAAAGTGCATGTAATATTATCTACATCAAAGGAGTGATATGAGAATAAAATGAAATACATGTAAAGGGGTCAAACATCAGATATGAATCAACAATATCCACATTGGTTTCTTCCTGATCATGCTATGAGTCCATCACTGCCTCTAAAAATAATCTTAATGACATGTCAATAATACAAATATTAATATTATATAGACACAACTGATTATTAAAAATCAGAGATTTTATCACCATTACTCTAGATATTTAGTAGTAATGCTTTGGCTTTATATTTATGATCTTAATCATATAAATAGTTATGAATGAACATAGAATAAAGGATATAGTCCCGGTAAAAATGTTTAAAAATGTAATAAACTGATAGATCAATATTCTCTCACTCTGTCCCTGTTTCCCTCTCTCCCTTCTCTCTCTTTCTATCTCTGCTGTATTGGGTTCATTGAGTAGATGTTAGTAGGTGCATGTACTACTAGAGAGATCACTGTGTCTAATTCTTTTTTTTTTTTTAGGCAAAGACTTAGATGGTTTATTTTAACTCTGCATTTATTTAGCACATTTACAAAAATAAGTTCACATGGAAACATTAGGAATAAAATTCACAAGTTTACAGGAAGAGAAGGAAGATTTAAAAAAAAAATCTCTCTCCATTTAAAGGTCCTGGTAATTAGATTGTTTTTCTCGTTTTATCTAGTTCCATTTCTGAATAGTTTTAATTATGAAATACAGATGATTTTTGGTAACTATAGTATGACTCTTGAATAAATTATCTTTTTAAACTAATATACATATTAATAACAGTTCATTTTGTTTTGCTATTATAATTTGTATTATGATTTTAATATGATTTTGATGAGAAAAAAATTTTAAAAAGGACACTTATAACCTAATCACCCTTACATAAGTTTCATTAACATGTTTTTAATTACAGGAGCAAATACGCTCCTTTCACTGATTTGGTCTTATGTGGACATTTTGCCTATTTTTAAAAATATATGTTCTTAACCATCTGAGCTTCTTAACTATCATTTCAAAAGTCATCATAACATCCCACCGAATAAGAATAATTTCTTTCTGTGTTTCATATTACTGAACAATCATTTTGTTTCTGGTTTTAATTATGTTGAAAATGTTGAAAAATCATCTTTCTGCATGTATTTATTTTCCATATTTACTAATGCTTCTTTTGAATTAATTACAAGAGATGAGATTACTAATCAAATAGCATGAACATGATGATGTCTCTTAATGCCTGTGGTCTTAGCATTTAAAATTATTATGATGATTTTATAACATTATTTAGCAAAGTTTAAAACAACAAGAATCACCACAGATCTGCAAACATTAGACATTTAAATTTTTATAAATGCTTTCCCAATATGTCAAAAGTTTGCTTCAATTCAATTAGAATTTACATTTCCCTATTTGTTTTAGAATTTTCCCATAAGTAGGTTTATGTGTTTTTTTATGTAAATTGTACCATTACAAACTTTATGAATTAATCTTTTGAAACTATATTAGCATTTCTTATCCATTAAAAACATCTCCCTATGTACTTAAACTTCATTTATATTTGTGATATTCATATTTTCTTCCTAGTGGTTTTTTTTCCCCCTAGGGTTATATATACCTGTTTCATGTGTGAACATTTAAAAAATGATATATCAAGTCTATCTCTTTTCTCCCATAGAGGTCTCTTCTGTAGTATCTAAATTTTTTAAAATTTTTATTTTATAGGTACATACTAGGTGTATATATTTATGGGATACATGAGATATTTTCATGCAAATATACAATAAGTAACAATCACATCAGGGTAAATGGGATTTCCATCACCTCAAACATTTCATTCTTTCTTTGTGTTAAAAACAATCCAGTATTTTTAGTTATTTTAAAATGTACAATAAATAATTACTGACTGTAGTCATTCTGTTGTGCTAGGAAACACTGAATCTTATTCATTCCAACTAACTTTCTTTTTGTGTCCATTAACTGTTCCCACATCCCCCATTTCACCTCCCTTCCCAGCCTCTGGTAACAATCATTCTGCCCTCTGTCTTCATAAGTTCAATTTTTAGCTCTACAAATGAGTGAGAACGTGTGATGTTTGTCTTTCTCTGTTTGACTTAGTTCCCTTAACATAATGCACTCCAGTTTCATCCATGTTGCAAATGACAGAATCTTATTCTTTTGTATGGCTGAATAGTACTCCATTGTGTATATGTACCACATTTTCTTTATTCATTTATCTGTTGATGAACACTTAGGTTGATTTCCAACTCTTGGCTGTCATGAATAATGCTGCAGTAAACATGAGAGTGCAGATATCTCTTCAATATACTGATTTACTTTTTGGGAATATACCTACCAGTGGTATACACTGTGGTATAATGTAAGATCATATTGTAGTTCCATTTTTAGATTTTTGAAGTACCTCCATACTATTCTCCACAGTGATTGTACTAATTTACATTCCCATCAATACTATACGAGAGTTCCCTTTTCTCCACATCCTTGCCAGCATTTGATACTGCCTGTCTTTTGGATAAAAGCCATTTTAACTGGAGTGAAATGATAGCTCATTGTAGCTTTGATTTGCATTTCTCTCATGATCAATGATGTTGAGCACCTTTTCATGTATCTATTTGCCATTTGCCATTGCATTCTTTTGAGAAAAATCTACTCAGATCTTTTGCTCATTTTACAATTGGATTATTAGATTTTTTCCTATAGAGCTGTTTGAGCTCCGTATATATTCTGATTACTAATCCTTTGTTAGATGGATAATTTGCAAATACTTTCTCCCATTCTGTGGGTTATCACTTCACTTTGTGGATTCTCTCCTTAGTTGTGCAGAAGCTTTTTAACTTAATATGATCCCATTTGTCAGTTTGTGCTTTGGTTGCTTATACTTGTGAGGTATTACTCAAAAACTTTTTGCCCAGTCCACTGTCCTAAAGAATCTCTCCAATGTCTTCACAGTTTGAGATCTTATATTTAATTATATGCTCCACTTGGATTTTATTTTTGTATATGGTGAACATCAGGGTCTAGTTTCATTCTTCTGCATACGGATATTCAGCTTTCCCAACACTATTTATTGAAGAGACTCTCCTTTCCCCAGCGTATGTTCTTGGCACCATTGTCAAAAATGAGTTTAACTGTAAACGTATGGTAAATTTTGGGGTTATCTTGGCTGTTCCATTGGTCTATCTGTGTTTCTTCTAGGCAACAGGTCATTAGGTTTTGTTTTGTTTTTTATCCATTCAGGCACTTTATGTGTTTTGATAGGAGAGTTTAGTCCATTTAGTCAATGTTATTATTGGTAAGTAAGTACTTATTCCCACCTTTCTGCTATTTGTTTACTGATTGTTTTGTGGTCTTCTCTTCCTTCATTCTTTCTTTCTTTCCTGTCTTCCTTTTTGTGAAGGCAATTTTCTCTGGTACTGAGACAGCCAGGTGAGAGGGGCTCCCTGGAAAAAAACCCAATGGGCCCGCGCCTTGGGTTTGAGCCACAGAGATTTCTGCCCTTTGCAGCAGGGAGGATCCTGGCCACTCCTCTTCATGTGTGGTACTTAGTATACAAATGGCAGGTGGGAAGCATTTTAGCAGGGACTCTGGCCTAGCAAGCTGGCTGCAAGCCTGAATTTTTGTGGCCCTGGGGCAAAGAACTGGCTGCAAGCCTGAATTTTTGTGGCCATGGGGCAAAGAACCCTGTCTTTAGCTGAATTAAGGAAAAGTCCTGCAACAGTACTATTTTAATTTTTCTGCATTTTATTTTTTGTATATCTATTGTATGTTTTTTGATTTGGAGTTACCATGAGGATTGCAAATAACATCTTATAACCCATATTTTAAACTGATGACAACACTGATTGCCAGAAGAGATGCAAACTATCAAACATTCAAAGAGAAAACTAATCAAACTCTACACTTTAACTTCATCTCCGCTGCTTTTTACCTTTTTGTGATTCTATTTATATCTTATGTTGTCTATATCTTGAAAAGTTTTTGTGATTATTTTTAATGGATTTGTCTCTTAGTCTCTCTACTCAAGATATACATAGTTTGCACACCACAATTACAGTGTTTTAATATTCAGTGTTTGTCTGTGTACTTAGTATTTACCAGTGAGTTTTATACCTTCACATGATTTCCTATTGTTCCTTAATGTCCTTTTCTTTTAGATTGAATATTCCTTTTATTCCTGACCTTTTGGAGTTTGATTATAAATATATTGAAGTAGCCTTATTTGAAGTAAATTTTCTTGGTGTTCTACAAATATAAATTCCTTGTACTTGAATATTGATATCTTTCTCTCGATTTGGAAAGTTCTCCATTATTATCCATTTGAATAATACCACTGTCTCTCTCTTCACATCGCTTTAATGTCAATAATTCTTAGATTTGCCCTTTTGAGGCTATTTTCTAGATCCTTAGGTATGCTTCATTTTTTTAAAATTCCTTTTTCTTTTGTGTCCTCTGGCTGTGTATTTTCAAGCAGCCTATCTTCAGGCTCACTAATTCTTTCTTGTCCTTGATAATTATGCTGTTGAGAGACTCTGATGTGCATTCTTCAGCATGTCAATTAAATTTTTCAGCTCCAAAATTTCTTCTTTGTCTTTAAGAATTATTTCAATCTATTTGTTTAATTTATCTGATAGGATTCTGAATTCCTTCTCTGTGTTATCTTGGATTTCCTTGAGCTTCCTCAAAAGAGCTATTTGAATTCTCTGTCTGAAGTGTCACATACCTTTGTCACTTCAGATTGGGTATGCGTGCCTTATTTAGTTTGTTTGGTGAGGTCATGTTTTCTTCTATGGTCTTATGCTTGCAAATGCTCGTTGTTGTTTGGGCATTGAAGAGTTATCTATTTATTGTAGTCTTTGCATTCTGGGCTTGTTTGTACCTATCCTATTTAGAAAGGCTTTCCAAGTATTCACAGTAAATTGAGAGTCATGATCTAATTCTTTGGTCACTGCAGACATATCTGCTCCAAGCCCAGTAACATTGTGAGTCTTGCAGACTTGTGAAGGTACTGCTGTAGCAGTTTTGGGTAAGATCTTAGAGAATTACCAGGATTTCCAGGCAGAGACTCTTGTTACCTCCCCTTACGTTTCCCCCAAAACAAACAGGGTTTATCTCTCTCTGTGTTGAGCTCCCTGGACCTGGGGGATGAGTAACATAAGCATCTCTGTGGCCACCACCACTGGGACTGTGCTGGGTCAAACCAGAAGTCAGCACAGCACTGGGTCCCACCCAAAGCCCAAAGCTTGCAGCAACTTACTGCCTGGGCACCACTGATGTTCAATCAAGGCACAAGTGTTCTTCGGTCGGCCGGTGGTGAGTCCAGTAGGCTTGTGTCCTTTCCTTCAGAGTGATGAGCTCCTACTACAGCCCAGGGTAGGTTCAGAAATGTCATCTGGGAGCCAGCACCTGGAGTTACAGCCTTAGGAATCTATCTGGTGCTCTATTCTGGTGCAGCAGAGCTGGCCTGAGCCACAAAATAAAGTCCTTTCCACTATTTCCTCTCTTTTCCTCAAGCAGAAAGAGTCTCTCCTCATGGCCACTGCCACCCCAGGCACATGGTGAATACTGCCTTTCTACCACCAATGTTCACTCAAGGCTCAAGTGCTCTTCAGTCAGCTTGTGGTAAATGCTACCAGGCCTGAATCTCTTCCTTCAGGGCAGGGACTGCTCTCCTGCCCAGGGTGGGTCCAGAAATGCATTCAAGGAGCCAAAGACTGGAATTAAAGTCCCTAGGAGCCTAGTTGGTCCTCTCCACTGCTGTGCCGGAGCATGGACCTAAGCTGTAAAGCAAAGTCCTTTTCACTCTTCCCTGTCCTTCCACTGTGGAAGCCAAAGCTATCTTTTTCAGCAGCTGGATCAGACATCAGGTTTGGCCAATCAAATGCTTACATCTACAACTCTGAACCTCAGAGTGACCCACAAAAGAAGGGACAGCTGAAAAATCATTCACTGGGAGAGTCTGGTAATGGTGATGACATCCTAAACCAGGCTGCTTTTCAGCTATGACCTTGGCTACATTCCCTGACACCAGCCTCCCAGAGCTCATTTCCGAGCTGAGTTTTCCAGGCTTCTCATGGACTCTGAGTCACCTGAGATCCTTCCAGTACAGTTCTATACTGCTTATTTTAGTCAGTTTCTTCTTTTGCTTGCAGATACAATACCTAATTTGCTGGGGACAGGTGGGGGTCTTTCCTAAAATCCTGTTGTGGTGAAGTGATCCTGAGAGGGCAGGCCTGCTGTTTCTAAAATGGCTTCTGAACAAATCATGCATTAAGCTGCCAGTATTGTCATACTTAAGGTAATAGCATCTGCTATGTGGCTGGGGCATGGCAGGTGGCTCTGGCTTCCCACCCTTCTGTTCTGAGGTGGGGGTGGTGAGTAATATCTCGTCTCTGGGTTCCACGATGCTCACATGATCAGTAGGGGCTTCTTAGGGCCAGTCTTACCAGTTGGGTCCCAGGACAGCATGATCTTCACCTTGATGCCCAGCACACCCTGTCTGAGCAACGTGTGGCACACGCAGTGTCAACATAGTAGTTAACAGGGTCTCCACTGTGGATCATCAGGCCAGCCACAAACTTTATGGATTTAGCCCTCTGTCCTCAGAGTTTCCCCTGTCTGAGCAACGCATGGCACACACAGTGTCAACATAATAGTTAACAGGGTCTCCACTGTGGATCATCAGGCCAGCCACAAACTTTATGGATTTAGCCCTCTGTCCTCGGAGTTTCCCAGATACCACAACCTCGCAGCCTTTGGCCCCACTCTCCATGATGAACCGCAGCACACCACAGCAGGCCTTGCACACAGCAAGCCCTCGTAGGAGTTTGTCACGCAGAGACTCCGCCTGAGCAACAGCGCACAGAGCTCTGTTGACCACCTTTTCAGCATAAAGCTCTACACTGCCTTCTGGAAAGCCAGACCTCTTCAGAACTACAGCAGTCAGTTCTCACCAAGAATGTTCTGTGTTCTGGTTGCTAAGATAATGATTTCTGTCCTGGTTGGTGTAACTCGCACCTCAACTCCAGAGTAGCCATCTTCAGCCAGCTCCCAAGTAGGAAACTCATTCAGTTCAGCTTTGAAGATGCCATCAGCGACAAACTTCCTCTTAGAAATTTGCATGGCCAACTTGCTGCCGCACTCTGCTGAAAGGAAAGGCAGTTTTATTTTTTAAAATTTAAAAATGGTAACACTTTTATTTTGACTGATAAAGCAATGTTTTAAATTTGAATTCAAAAAAGTAAATATTTTAAATTAATTTAAGAATATTTAGTCATTTTGTCTAAGTCATCATTATATTTTCTTTACCTAAAGGTACAACAGCAGTCTTTAATTAAAATCCATGATCATTTCAACTGATATATTTTGATTCTATTAGGGAATATTTTCAGTCTCTGACATGAGTAAATGAAAATTGAAACAAAAATGTTTCAAGAAAAACAAAAAGTGCTCTATTAATATGTACATAATTTATTAAAAATTGTATGTATTCCTTAATATAAGTCTAATTATTCATTGGATTAATTCACTCTTTATCACTGCAATGCTGATTTTATACAGCATATCTTTTCTTAATTTGATAGATTCTTCACTCGGATTTTGTTATTGTAGATTATGGAATATTAAAGTGAAAGTAAACAAAAAATGAGAAGCTTAGAAAAATTCTGTATGATGAGATCAGCCTGCCAAATATCAGTTCAAATGATGGAAGAACCAGGAGGTATATAATGATATGCCCTATGATCAGAGATCTTTCCCAGGAAATAGGGTATAGTGAGTGCTATTAAAACTATTTTGACTTGAGAATAATGAAGAATGAAAAAAAAATCAAGTCAGTAGAAACTCTATTCAAATATAGTCAAATTTAAATATAAAAAAACAAAAAACCCGCAAAATTAACTTTTGAGGTGTGTTTTTGTTAAAATATTTAACCCAATTCACTCCTAGAACTTTGATTTCACATTAGAAATAGAGGTTAGTAAGCTGAAGAATATTAGTGAGATTTATATTTTTAATATTTTGTACATATGTAATTTACATACAATAAAAGACAAAGCTTTTAACTGTGCAGTTTGGTGAGTTTTGACCAAAATATACATCTATGTGACTATCATTCCAGATAAGTTTCTTCATGCCCATTCTTCAATTTGGTAATTTGTCTTTTGATTATTGAGTTTTAAGACTTTTAAAAGTGTGATCTGGGCACTGTGCTTTGTTAGACACATATGTTATAAATATTTTCTCTTTGTTTTGGCTTGCCTTTTTATTTCATTAATTGTCTCTTTCTGAAGAATTTTCCATTTTGATGAAGTCCAATTTATTTGTTTGTTTGTTTTTTTCTTCCTTTTATGGTGCTACTTGAGTCCTAAGAAATCTTTGCCCATCACGAGGCCACAAAGATGTTGTCTCGGGACTGTTTTTAGGTTTATTTGTATGAATTATCTTTTATTTTTTATTTTCTAGTTTGATCCTTGATTGACTTCTTTCCTTCTTTCTTTCCCTCCTTCTTTCCTCTCTGCCTCCCTTGCTTTTTCCCTTCCTTCCTTTTTCTTTTCTTCTCTCCTTTTCTTACAGCACAGGAAAGACTATCCTTTCCTGTATTGAATTTAGAGACTTCGTAAAAAAAAAAATAGCAATATATTTTTAGGTATATTTCTAGACTTTCAACTCTTCCACTGGTGTTTGTCCTTAGGCTAATACTAAATATTTTTCTGTTAAATCCAAGTTCTGGCATCAAGAGTTGCACCATTTTATATTGGTTTTCATGACTACATTTCTAGCTATGTTTCTGAAGATGTTAGTTTTACATCATTTTAAATACAATAGTGTAGTTTAATGGCTTAGTCTATCACTCAGATATAAACTATTCTAAGAAATGTACTTTTCTATTGCATTATGGCTGACAGCGTTTTGAAAACTGGGAAGCATTGCAAATGTAAAATCTTTCAGTGTAACTCTTATTTTGGTATAGTAAGGCCAGAATTTATTATTGTAAATTTCCATTTCAAAAGAAGTGAAGTAAGTACAAAAGATGAACGCAAGGTCTGGAAACAGGCTTCATGTTTAGTGGCCTTGAGGCGCTGTATGAAATCAATATGTTTTTCACCTAGCACCAGCCCCTCATCCTCCTCTGCTTTTAGAAACTGGAAAAATAAAGTACAAAAAACTGACCTGTTATTTTACTCAGCTAAAAACATAGATTTTTCCCTAAACCCAATTTGGGGAAGACCCAGGAAGATCCACTCTTTTGAGTGCAATGCAAATAATCTCCTTCATCAACCTAATCAGAGTCCATTAGAAATATGGCAGATACAGTCACTTCATATGAAGGATCTACAGATTTTCAGGATGATCCTCTAATTGTTGAATGAAAGAGAAGGGATAATAGTCCTTCCTCGTGCTATTCATAATTCATTAGCATGTTTTGATAAGGCAAGCTATTGAAACTGTAAACTGTAACATGCATTCACAAAGCTAGTCATTGATACATGGGTATAGACAAACATACAGCTGAACAAAAACATCATCCTACTAATAATTAGCAAATTATTAACTTGATTATTTTTCTCCCTCTCTAATAGTGATACACTGATGGGACAAAAGATGTGCCAAGACAGCACCAAAAAATATTAAAAAGCTAATTTCTGATGAGAAAGTTCAATAAACTATCATTTCATGGTTTCATTGGACACGTTTGCTTTCAGTTATAGACAAGACACTGGGTCTCACAGTGGTGAATGATTCAGAGAAGAATTCCAAAATTTGAGGTTAAACTAGTCTTCTCTTTATTCTAAATTACGTTACTAGAGAACCAGAAAATCTACAGAAAATATATCATCACTCTGTGCCTATATCTCCAAACACATAAATATTTGTAAAGACATTGATATTTGGTTGAATGCTTTCTAGGTACTGGGCACTATTTTCCAAACACCATCGTCTCACAAAAGGTTTTTGGAGTAGATACTGCCTCAAGCTAAACAATAAGGCAACTGAGGCAACAGAAAAGTTAGTTGTCCAAGGATTTGAACTTACCCTGCCTATCCCAAAGCACACGCTTCTAACCACCGTGCTATGCTGCTTTCTTATGTCAAAGATGATTAGAATTTATGACATGATGACAGAGAAAAGCAAACTCCTCAAGTTTTGCTGTCTTGAGATTAAAAATGGCAAATATTTTCACCAGGCTAGGGGAGAAGAGGGGTGTAGAAAAATGCCAGAATTACTCTTTCTGAAACAGAAAATGGTTGGCAGTTATTTGTTAGCTAAGATCTTATTGAAATTATTATTTAATCAAACTTGTCCTGAACATGTAAAATTGCCTGCATAAATTCAAGCCAAAGAACCATCTGTTTTCTTCCTTTTTAATGACATTGCCAGCATGCATATTTCCAACATTTGTGCAGAATTCCCGAGAGTCTTGTAGAGACATGCTAAGCACCCCCAGGGGTTGCATTTGGAGCACAAGGTAATATTTCATGTTCTGATTACTGCGAAGAAAGCAGGATGCTTTTAATTGTGTTAGAAAAAAGAAAAATGAATATAAAATCATCACACAGTTTTGGAATCTCATGTAAAATGGAGTCTACTTGACATTACATGCTCTAAAATTGGGTGCAAACCTGACATCTTGCAGTCTTTGGTTTCAACAAAAAAAACACCAGACAAAAAAAAGTGGTATTTCTATAAAGTTTTTAGGGGAAAAAATATAATACTCTGCCAGGTGAGCTGGTTTCTGTGTTTCCATCTATTTTTGAGCTACTTCTTATAGCATTCATCAAACACTATTATTCTTCAAAATGTACAGGGCTTTGAAAGGTTAACTATTATAAGGAAAGAGGTCTTTTCTAGTTGAATTAAATCTAATTAAATAAATACTCATAGAACTTTATATCCAAATAGATTTTTAAAAATTATACTTGCAGTCTTTACTACCTTTGTATTTCTGTTTTTCCAAATATACCCAGCACTTTGAATCAAATAAATGTGAGAAGAGTCTGGTTTGAGATAAGAAAACATGGAACCACATAATGGGCAGTCGACAACCTGGGACTTACTGTCTCAGGAGCATATCCAGGCCCCCAGCTAGGGCCACATGCCTTTTTGTTGACCCTATCATTACTTGAGCAAGCCCAACATTTACTCTGTGTTTGCAGGGATACATAAGTTTCCGTGCACATAAACACATCTATAAATGTAAACACAGCCATTTATATTTATGAAGGGATGTGGCTACGCTGTGGACATGGTTGGTTTTACTCCTTCAAATCTCATGTTGAAATTGGATCCCTAGCGTTGGAGGTGGGTCTAATGGGAGGTGTCTGGGTCATGAGGGAGGATCCCTCACAAATAAGTGAATCCCCCCTCTGGGAAGCACAAGTGAGCAAGTTGTTGCTATGTTAATTCCCTCCAGAGCTGGTTATTAAGTAGAGTGCGGCAGCTTCCCTTCTCTTTAGCTTCCTCTCTCATCCTGTGATCTCTGCATCCAGCCCCTCTTCTCCTTGCACCATAAATGGAAGCAGCCTGGGCCTTCACCTGAGGTCTAATCTTCCAGACAGCAGAGTTGTGGGCCAAATAATGTTTTGATTTATAAATTACCCAGTCTCAGATATTCCTTTGCGACAACACAGGTGGACGTGTGCAATCATTTATATGGTACTCTCTATGATACAATTGGCTTATATGATTGAGAATACATATATTTTACTGATACTGTGGAATAGTCTGTTAAATGACTACAATAATCTCTAAATCATTTAATATTTTAGAATGTATGGTGCCACAGCATCAAACTAATGGATTTTTAAAAAGCAGTATGTATAGACTCAGGTGTAAAAACCATATTATAGAGTTCCCCAAGAAGCTACTCACGATCATGATCATAGCTTATAGGTTGTCATTACCAATAATACTCTCCCTTTTCAGTCTGATAAAAGGTACTGTGAGCTACTTACTGGACTCCAATCTAGGCTCTGCTTCTTTTAGGGCAAGTTACTAATGTCTCTGTGCTTCAGTCACTCTTTGTGCAAGCTGGGGTTAATAAGAGTCACCTACAGATTTCTGGTTTACTTCTTATTACATAAAGCTTCTAACACTTGACTCATGGTTATTGCATTCTGTATTTTTTGGCATTTTCTATACCCATGTATATTATACCAGTAAAATCTCTGCTTCTTATTTTCTTGACCTCTTCTCAGTTTAAATTACTCACTATCATGGTCATAGCTTACATATGTACTGTCGTTATCAGTACTGTTTCTCCCTTTTTAATTTCAATTTTAAGCATATTACTCTCAAATCAGCACTTCCAGCTAATTCCAATATCTCAAACACAACTTTTTTTTCCTGTGAGATCTGTGGTCCATTGTTCACAATTCCTTGTTCCAGCCCTTGATCTTCTTTATATTCTCATTTTCCTCCTTATTGAACTTGGATGTTCTACTCTCTTGCATGAGTATCTTTCATCACTTTGTCTATGAAAATCTAAAGCCTACTTAAATTTTGCATCTTTATCTAGTACAAGTGAGTATTCTCATACCTGAATGTGGATAGCAAAACACATACTTACATTTAAATTCTTTCAGTTTGTGACAGTTTCAGGGGGATTCTTAGAACCATCTAGCAATCGTATCTCATTTCCCAGGTCTATTTATTCTCCTACACTTTCAGATGAGTTTTTCGTGACAGATCGTTTTATCCAAAGATGGCAGCAACAATGCCTCCCATCATATTTTCTTCTTGCAATGTGAACTTTGCACCCTTCAAATAGAATTGGGGGTGGGGGGATATATCTCCTTCCTTTGAACCTAGGTGAAACTTTGTGACTGCCTTAATCAATTAGGCTGTGGACAAATTGATGTAATGTGACATCCCAGACTAAGCCATTAAAGGTGATGCATGTTCTGCCTGCTCTTCTTGGGATGCTTGCTCTTAGCATATAGCCATTATGACTCAGAGAAGCCCGAGCAGCCTATGGAGAGGCTCATGTGGATGGGAGGCAAGGCCTGGGGTGCACATCTTAGCTGGGCACCTGACTCATTGACAGCTCCAATACCCACTTATGCACCATGTGAGCAAGCCATCTTGACAGTGGGTACTCCAGTCTCTAATCTAGCCTCCCCAGCTCACAGTATGTGAAACAGAGACAATGAGTTTGTTAGCTAAGGTGGAATTCATCATCTTTTTAAAGCCATTGGACTTTAAGGTGGTTTTTAAGGCAACAACAGATGACTGATGCACTACAGACTATTTCATACTTATTCCAATTCTATTCATATCTTTCATATATCCTTCCCAATCTTCATTCTCAGCTGCTGCAGAAAACAGAAAATATCAGAATAAATTTTCCACTCACTCTCACCCCCATGTATACAAATATCTCTGCATGTAGTCAAATACATTGCACATTTCAAGGACTGACTGCCTGTGCCCCTCTAAAATCAGCCTTTTGCTTGTACACCTTAATAACTATAATGAACTCCAGCTATAACCTTGTCTTTATGTTCCCTCTCGTTAGCGATGTTTGTCCAAAGATTTGTCAATACTATGCCTCCAGTTCCCTTCCACGTATGCTTTTACTTCCACAGCTTCACCCAGAGAGTTGTTACTGATGTTATCAATAATCTCATTGATGCCAAAGCCAATGATCAGTTCTTGGTCTGTTTTTTGTTTGCTTTTTATTTAAGCAATCCTCAGCTTATGACCATTGATCACTTTTTGCAAATCTCTCCTCACTGGACTTTCAGATGATTAGTCTCCCTTGGATTTCTTTCTCGTTATCTAACATCTTCAAGTCTAGGGGCTCAATTTTCAGACTTCTTCTTTTCTCTCGCTAGACTCATATCCTGGGTCCTCTGATCCAGTCTTAAAACTTTGAATTCCATCTCTATGTTAATAATACCCAAATGTATATCTCTGGTCCAGAGCTTTTCTCTAAACTCCAAACATTATATTGAACTGACTACTCAACATTTTCCCTTGATTTTAAATGGATATCTTGAACTTAAAAAAAACTTAAAACTAAAATCCTGATTTTTCTTCTCCACCTGTCCTTCATATGGTCTTCTTCATCTCACTAAATAGTAACTACGTTCTTTCAGTGGCTCAAGAAAAATTACTGGACTCATCCCTGACAAATCCCTTTCTGTCACCTCTGATAATGCTATCAGTAAACCACCTTCAATATACATACAAAATCTATTTAATTCTACATTCACTGCTACTATCCTAGTCAAAGCCATGATCATTTCTCAGTTCTATTATTGCAACATCCTCTGAACTTTTCAGCAGCAATTTCACTGCCTGTCCTCAGAACAGACCCGTTCACACCACACCTCTCCTCAAAAACCTCCTGTGGTTTCCATTATTAGAGTGAAACCAAAGAATTTGTGGAAAGAGCATAAAGAGGTTCTGAGCTAGAAATCTGGGATTTTTAGGTGCCTCACCATGGATGCTTACATTTTCCTTGATGAGAAAGTTATCAAATGCTTGTGAGTTGATTTCCAGGGTCACTTTTTAAGAAATGTATAGCCAGCCATACTCAATGTAGGTTAAGGAAAATAGTAAACTGTTTGGCTTGAATAACATTTGTATTTGCAAATTATTGGAGAAACCCTTTTCTCAAAATCCCATTTGTCTTAAGGTCAGCACACCCTCTCAGTAGGCAAGACAACCCTAACCACAGCTACATCAACATCCGAAAGTTACACTTACTATGATTGAGGCACACAATACGTATTCCATTTTAATTTAAGAAGTTAATCTTTCTTGTTTTCAGGTCTCCTAATTTACTTCTGAAATTAAAACCTAATTTGTTTTTGTCTTTCAAACATTTTGCGGTCTTTCAAACTAATACATTCACTTCAATTATCTCAAAGAGATTTGCTCATACTCAAAGTTTTCTCAACTTTTCCAATGCCTACTATTTATGACTATAGTCAGGCATCCTAACTATTTCAAGGGCAAAACTGTTCCTGGGTCATCTTGGTCACATTAGAAATCTTATTATAATATCAGGTAAAAAATTGTTATGTCAAAACACATAGATGTGAGAGGCACATCATTTGGTCTTGCATATTTGGGGATAAAGTGCATACTACATCTTGTTTGTAAGAATAGAATGCCTGAATCATTAGGTGTGGTTGAAAATGCTCATTCAGAAAGATACTTTTAAATGTGAAAATGATGCAGTGATTGAGAGGAATGAACGGTAAGTTTTCGTGATTTTTGCAACCACAAAAGAAGGAAGAATTGAGGTACAGTTCTGGAGGAGTCATGTATAGAAAATATCTGAACTAACGAGGAAATGGTTTGTAAGATAGATAAGAAATGTATCTCGGAGATTTCCTAAGATCATCTTGGGCACTGCTTTTGCTGGTTATTTATTTTTTTTCTTGCTGCGTGTTCCCAGCAAAGAGATCATGGTGAAAAATCAACATACGTACGCATCACCTTGGCTCTGCTGTTCTGTCTATAGCATGCTGCTGTTGTCTGGAAAGACGCTGTGTGGGGAGGATAGGAGAGTCAACCATCAAAATGGGTGGCTTTTTGTATTGTTGAGTAAACACAGAAAAATCTAAATGGGCACAAAAAGAAAGAAGAACATATGCCAAGAACAGAGGACAAATGCATATTTCTGAAATTGACTTTTGCAAAACCAAAAGTACAATGAAGTTTCTTCATGTTCTCAGGAAGGAAAATTATCTGTGATGAAAGTATAGGTCATGATATAGACTGTAAAAGCAAAATTGAGAGTAGCTGGCATGAAAGATGTTGGCAATGGTAAAAAAAACAGAGAGAAAAAAAGAACAAGTGGAAAGCTTAAAGAACAGGTCTGATATATTAAAAATTGAATTAGGTATCTAAAGAACATATTTGTAAACCAATTACAAAGAGGAGAGAAAAGAATAGGTAGATGAAAGTTGTAAGAAAGGAGAAAAGATGTTGAATGTATAATATACCCTTCTATGATATATAAGGAAAAAAATGAAAAAAACTGAAGGAAAAGATGTAATCAAGTATACAGAGGACCAAAGCATTTTATGATGAGGAAAACATTACCATCTGACTTTTTAGAAGCGGAGGGCTTACCAAGGTTGAAGACAAAATAAAGAAATTATTTGCACCTGGTTGTAATTGGGTGATCATTTTACTGACATTCATATCTTTAATAATAGAACCAAGAGAGTAGTACAGATTTAAAGTGGCTATAGGTTTCTCCATAGTTACGTAACAGACCGGAAAGATAACATGATATCCACAATTGCTGAGTGGGAAATATTTGAACCAAAATGTCTATGCCCATCGCAGATATTTAGGATGCATAAAGCTTAGCTTCTAAGAGTAGTCCTGAAAGCAGTACTTGAAGTCTGAGCCATTTGAAAGATGTCAAAATTACTAATATAATACAAGAAAACACATCAGTCATGACTGTGGAAATAATACATATCAAAGTTTTTACAGTCAATTATAATGACAAAATAGAATGGTAAAGGCAGCAAGCTTAACAAAATCATTTATGTTGTTATCACAGTGGTAGGTTACAATCCTAGCTAAAATCAACAAGTGCCATTTTAGATGTAGGTTTAAAAAATGAAAGTAGAATCAGAGAAAACATTTATTTTCTATGAAAAGAAAATATCCAAATTGACAGCACAAAAATTTTGATTCAATAATTCTTGTGGAATGCTTAAATGAAGACATTCAATTAGTAAACAAAATACATTATCTTTAAGAAGAAAATAAATGAACTAAACAGTAAAAAATATTAAACCAATGGATAAAACAAGAAAACATATGTAAGTTCCTCTTTGTCTTTGTGTTGTATTAAAAATGTGTCATGATTTTTACTATTTTGTCTGTAATTCATTAGGCTTTTTGAACCTGTGGATTTGTTTAATCCAAAGATCTGGAAAATTGTCAATTTTATATATATATATGTGTGTGTGTATAATTAATTATATACAAAAATATATTTGTATGTTAATTATATTTATATAAATATAATCGAGAGTGAGAGAGAAACAGAGAAAGTGAGAGAAAGAGAGAGAGAGCAGCATAAGCTAATTATAGGAATTAGCTTATGCATTTATGGAAGCTAAATCTCATAATACGCTGTCTGCAAGCTGGAGACCCCGGAAAGCTGGTAGTGTAATTTAGTGCAAGTTTAAAAGCCTGAGAACCAGAGGAGACAAAATCCCAGGGCAGGAGAAGATGATGTCTCAATGCAAGAAGAGAGAGCCAGAGTTGATGGCCACCATGGCAATTAGGGAGGTGAGGAAGGATCCTCTTAGAGGCCTCAGGGAGAGCATGGCCCTGTTGACACCTTGAATTCAGACACCTGGTCTCCAGAACTATGAGAAAACAGTCACTGTTTTGAGCCACCTGTTTGATACTCTGCTACAGCAGCCCTGGGAAACTAATGCATTTAGAGATTTAGATTCCCCCCCCATCCCCCGTTTAGAAATTCTCTGTGTTATATAACCTTCAGTGAGGTAGGCAGAATTTTCCGTTCAAGCATGACCATGTTTAGACTACTGGAAAGGAAACATAGAGTGACAGTATTTTATTTTGATTATTTATTTTTAATTTTTTAAAAAATATTTAACCCTTGTGGATAAGAACCTACCAACCAACAGACCAGACATAAAGATTGCCAAATGCTTTTTGAGGTTAATACTGTCACCCGTGGAGAATTACTGAGGTAAAATATATCACAATTAGCTTACATTGGCAATATCATTATCCAGTGTAAGGGTTGGCTGTCGTGTGTGTGTACCAGTCTGGGAGCTGAGGAATGGGTGATTTATTTTGGGGGAAAGGAAGTGCCTCAGAGAAGAAATATATGTTTGTGTGATACCTGATCAACAACAATCTCTTAGTACTAAAGAAAGTATACACATAAGATTTAAATATTCTCATATCCCTTCCTCATTTCAAGCTTATTGATTCAAATTCTGAATGGCATCTTGGATCTGGAATTATAGGTTGATGTGAAAGAACCAGGTAGGAGTCTACAGATAGAATCTAAAGAAGATGACAGGCTAAAGGGAGGCTTAGGGAGTGATCACAAAAAAGTAGGAGAGCATAGGGAGGTTTGAGATGAGGGTGACAGTAAGAGCACCTGAAGCAGCTGTCGCCTGTGGGAAGATGGTGAGTGGCTGTGAAAAGATGTAAATACTTCCCAGCAACAGGCACATACTCCTCCCTCCTTGGAAGTCTTATATAGAGAAATTGAATAAACGACCTAAATGCTTCTAATATCATTTGATTGATGTGTGAGATTTGATTTACGTGTCAGGGAAAAGCTATACCAAGTCTTAGCTCCAAGGATACTTGTTAACTAAATGATTGCTGTTAAGAACACGAATGCTATTTTCATCAGGATTACTTATATTTTTGAAGACATATCTTCGAACTAGAAAACCTTATATTAGGGACATGACATTTTTATATTTTCAGCTTTATTGGATGTCCATTCAAATGAAAACACATAAGGAAAATTCTATTTGAGCATTTTCCTTACAGACAATACAATGTATCTTTTAGGTAGGATAATTATTATTATTAAGTATTTGAAACCTGTGAAAATGACTTTGAAGTTGACTTGAGCATTTCAGAAAAATGACTATTTTAGTTCCAAAATGAAAGCAGATACTAGCACTTTTATTTTATACTTTATTTCTATATATCATAAATAAATATTTTACTTATTGGATATAAAATTAAACATTTAAAATTACGATGTCATAGTAAGTTAGAAGCAGGCATTCCATTAACATAAAATATTCAGAAATATTGCTTGTCACAGGCCCTAATATTTTTATAAATATTAAAGTATTTATTTCCTGTTGCTGTGTATATTCAGGTTCTGGGCTTTTGTCTCTCCCTGCGTGTACTGCTGTGATTGATTTAGTAATGTGCCTGGAAATAGCACTAATGATTCTCTTAGCATATTATAAGATGGTTACAGAATGAAGATCAAAATATGTTGTATTTACCTGGCATTTAGAATGGAAATTTTTTAGCTCAGATCATATTGAAAATTAACCTTTAACTTGCAAACTGGTTGATATCAAGAAGCCCTATCTCAATTTTGGTTCTATTATTAACACTTAGTTCAAAATGTATACGCTGTAAAATTAAACTTTATTATCCTTTACCTAAATGCACTGACACTTGTTTTTTTAGTAAAGCATGCATCATTTCCCAAACACTGGGGCTTAGATGTTACATTAGAAAGTAAAATGATTTTTGTGTTTGCATATAAATGTATAGCCTGGTAATCACTCTGTAAGGTTCTAAAGAAGAAGGTGTTCGTCTTTTAATTTGTACAGCACTGGTGAGATCTCGCTGGGAGAAAATCACCAGCTTTTCAGAAAGCAATAGCTTTTCCTTGTTAGGCTTTCACTGAGTCAAAACAGGTCTTTGAAATCACTGGGCAGGAGGGCTCCCAGGGAAGAAGGTGCAGCAGGGTGCTTCTGGTCACGCTACATTGAAATTCCATCTTTTCTCTAAATCTTTATGACAGATTCTGGCAGCAGTGATGTGGAATGGAGAGAGGGATTTGCTTACAGGGGGTTAGAAATGTTTAAGAGAAAAAAGAAACAACTTTAAAATGTCAAGTCCAATAAAAGAGAGAGGACATTGGGGGCCATCCAGCTGCATAGCATCTGCTCACAGATGGGCAACTGGGGGCGACCTGCGTGCAACGGGAGACACATGTTAGGCCACGCTGTCCACACAGCCAGGACCCAGGTAGCATGTAAGGAAGATGTGAACACAGACAAGGTGCACCTGCGTCATCCTTAGGCACTTGCTAAAGCAGCAAACACACTTAGAATGACCCAGAGATTTACCCGAGATGCACCTATTTTGGCATGGTAAGAGGGAAATGCTAAAAAAAAAAAAAAATTACCCCTGGAAGAAATAAAATAAATAAAATGGTCTGGAAATTTGAGAGCAGTTTCAAATCTTGTAAATGTATGTATTTTCAACTTGCTTAGATTTTACCCTTGCATACTAAATGGCTCCTAATTTTCTACCTTATTGATGTAGCCTATCCTATATAATAAAAGTACCTATCATATATCAAGACACTAATTCAAGACTATCCAAAACGGTATTTTGGGAAGTAAAGTTAATTATATGTTTTCTGAGGCCAAAATTGCATATGAATTAGCAGGCAAGAGAACATGTCTATGATAACTCAAGCTTTAGAACTTTTTGCATGGTAAACATATGAGAATATTTTCCCAAGGATTATTTTCATAAAGTTTCAATCTGGTGTCTTAAACCAATTCTTAAAGTAAATCACTCTAAGATACTAGAAAACCAAATTCTTATTGAGTTATTTTTATTATTGACAAGTTCATAAAATCCATTAGTATTTAATCCAGGTACCTCTATTTTGCAGGTAAAGAAATGGAGATTTATTGTTAACAGAAGATAAAACAAGAGTGGAAGGAGGAAATTGAAGTATATTCTTGGACAAGAATAAAATCATTAAAATGTTAATGAAAGGTAAGAGGAACCATTGATTAATAGATTATATTGGAAGAGGTGATCCAAAAAACCCTCTGATATAAGATTTAGGAATGAAATACCACAAAAATTCAGTATCAGAACCTAACCAGAGTTCTGATACACTTGTGTGTATTCTGATACACTTGTGTGTATTTGTACTGAAATAATTAGATTGGCAGAGTCTGGAAATGGAATTAGAGCTGTATCAGCTAGGGAGAAAAATAACTTAATCCAATGCGAGAGGCAAGTGGTTTATTCCTCTAAGTGGAGAATTTTTTCACCAAAAGCCTGTTTGTACCAATTATTCCAGTTTACATGAGCCAATCTCTGCTGAGGATGCTATTTCACCACCAATTTGCTACACCTTGCAGTGGGTCTGAGAGGTGTCCTGGCTGCCACCAGGCCCCTCCCTGAGCTGACAGCTGTTAACGGCTCACAGCTGCAGTGATAAACAAAACGTGAGGATACACTGTGACTTGCCATCCCGTGTTCCCTGCTTCTCTGTATCCACAGGATGCAGTGCTGCTTCAGACAACTGCAAAATCCAAAGCAGAAAATGACATAAATGTTGAGAATGGATTCATTAAGTTGTTGGTTTTAGTTTCACTCTTGCTACAACCCTGTATGAGTACCTAAGTCTCAGAGAATGTAGAAAGTCTCACCTTAATGCCTGTTGTTGGTGATGGATGTATTGCAACCTTGTAAAATTCTTGTGGATTTCTCAATAATTATTTTTGTAATTATAAGTTGTTATACGAGTCATGGTTTTAAAACCAAGCCCCTAAAGATGTGATAGAAATCAGTTTAGGGGTTTTCAAGAAGACCAATGATCTGTTACTATAAACACTGTAAAACTTGTTTTAGTTGGCAGGGAGTGGAGATTATTTGATGAAAATATTGTGCATTGTTAGGTAAGACATCTTAAACTCCTCATTTTTTTAATCATTTAAATATTAGAAACAAAATTTATCTTTCTTTATAAACTCCCTTTATGAATTTTTCTCCCTCATAAACTCTTCAAAATTAAGCAATATTAACTAACAAACTCATGTTCATTAAAACTAAAATAAAGCAATGGTGGCAAATATGATTAATAAAAACAAAGGCAAACTCAGACCCTGAAGTCTCATGTAGCTCTCAGAAACACATTTTTAGTGCTCACTTAAATGATAGTTTAAAAAAAATTCTTAAACCACCAATGTTGAATCACTCCAGTTAGAGAAACACTTACCTCAAAGGTGTCACAAGGTTCTTATATCAGAGATTTACTTTTCAATGTTTGTATTAGTATAATACACAAAATTGAAGAACGTGGTGAATGATGGAATTCAACTTTACTGGCCCTTTTAACTCTGATAATCTAGGATACAGAAAACTGATACACTTTTGAGGACGCTTCGTACAAGTACAAACAAGAAAAGTTTAAAGACTGCACACACTCATAGTAAAGACATTCTCTGAGTCTAGGGAGGAGACATGAGCCTATCTCTGTGTCCTGACAGAACCATGGAGAGAAAACACAGCTCTGAAAGCAGCGCCTCAGCTGTAGGTCCATGGCCCCGCCCGGCTGCCTCATTAGAGACTCTGTGGCCCAAGAGCGCTGCAGGGAGCTTGAATGGACCACACCAGCAGGCACCACAGACCTCTTCGAGAATCTGTGGACCAGCGATTGAGCACATTCGCTGACTGCCATGTTTCTGTGCTAGAGTTTGGAAGTTTGTCCCCTGCAAATCTCATGTTGAAATTTGATCCCATTGTTGAAGGTGGTGCCTTATGGGAGGTGTTTGGGTCCTGGGAGTGAATCTCTTATAAATAGATTAATAACCTCCCTGGGGAGACGTGAGGAGTTAGTTCTCACTCAATGAGTTCTCACGAGAGAGCTTCTTGTTATAAAGAACCTGGCATCTCCGTTGTTTTTCCCCCATTTTCTCTCTCTCGCTCTCTCTCTCTCTCTTTCTCTACCACACACTAACTCCCTTTTGCTTTTCACCATGAGTGGAAGCAGCCTGAGACCCTCATGAGATGGCCAGTCTTGATTGTCTTGATTTTCTCCAGACATCAAAATTGTGAGCCAAATAAACCTTTTCTTTGTTACCCAGCTTCAAGTTTTCCTCCATAGCAACACAAAATGGACTAAGACGCTTAGCATTAACATAAGATGTTTGAAATGTGTCACAATCCTATGGAGTAAGAATCAGGAACAACTAAAAGTGGAGTCATAAATTAAGCCGAATTATAGAAAATAAAGTTCTGTGTGCTATAGACATAATATTATTAATGCAAAGGTGCCTAAGTATTCTCCTCAGAATATAAAGGAACTTAGGGGGACGGGGCAAGCTCTACAGTAATGTCAGTCGGGAAAAATGAAGAGAAAAGTCTGAACCATTTTAGGAGATCAATTTGCCAAAGTTAAAGATGCACCCAGGAGACAGGTCTATACCTTTCTCCAAAGATGATTTTGAGGGCTCCAAATTTAAAAAGTAAAGGGTGGGATATTGAAAAGTACACAATTTTCATGTAAGATGGGGTAGAGAATATAGTCATTCATGCGTCTCTCTGGTTCAGTGAATATGCGTTTTTTTATGTAAGATGACACAGACAAAATGGGACAGGGGAATAATCAAATGTGCGTTTGTGTCTGGTGGGCCAGCGGTGACTGCACCTGTAAAGATGAGCTATCAATTTACATTGTCATGGTGAAATTTTAACAGCTCAGTAGGAATTTCCTTGTGGGCAAAATATGGGGGTGGTGTGTAGCTTTTTATCTTATAGCCATCTTATTTAGGAACTAAAAGTGGGAAGCAGGTTTGCATGACCCAGTTTCCAGCTTGACTTTTCCCTTTGGTTAAATGAATGTGGGGTCCCAAATTTAATTTCCTCTCACAGTAACGTAGATTCATTTCAATGAGTCACTAACTTAGAGCATCCTCATTCATCTCCAGGAAACTCGATCATCTCATGATCCTGTTCCTCTAGATCCCTGAATTCAGTGCTCCTAGCTTTCAGTATTCTCTAAAGTAAAGGTCTAATGAACACATACTTCTCAAAAAAGAACATTCATGCAGCCAACAAACATAAGAGATAAAAAGCTCAACATCACTGATCATTAGAGAAATGCCGATCAAAACCACAGGGCTATAACATTTCATGCCAGCCAAAATGGTGGTTATTTAAAAGTCAAGAAACAACAGATGCTGGCAAGGTTATGGAGAAAAAGGAACGTTTTTAAACTATTGGTGAATTGTGAATTAGTTAAACCATTGCGGAAGACAGTGTGGCAATTCCTCAAAGATTTAGAAACAGAAATACCATTTGACCCACCTGTCGCAATACCAGGTATGCACCCAAAAGAATATAAATCATTCTATTAAAAAGATACATGCACAGGTATGTTCATTGCAGCACTATCCACAATAGCAAAGACATGGAATCAACTCAAATAACCATCAATGATAGATGGGATAAAGAAAGTGTGGTACATATATACCGTGGAATACTATGCAGCCATAAAAAGGAATGAGATCATGTCTTTTGCAGAGACATGGATGATGCTGGAAGCCATCCTCAGCAAACTAATGCAGAAACAGAAAACCAAACACTGCATGTTCTCACTTATAAGTGGGAGCTGAATGATAAGAACACATGAACATACAGGGAGTGGGGGGAACGACACAGTGGGGCCTGTGAGGGGCATGTGGGGAGGGAGAGCCTCAGGAATAATAGCTAACAGGTGCTGAGCTTAATACCTAGGTGACGGGTTGATCTGTGCAACAAATCACCATGGCACACACTTACCTGTGTAACAAACCTGCACATCCTGCACATGTACCCTGGAACTTAAAATAAAAGTTAATGAAAAAAAATTAAAAGTCTACTGCATATGGTACTAAATTTAGGTAATGTCTCACTGTTTTTCTTTTTTAAAACTCAATATGATATCAAGCTTACATTATTGTTAGAAATCTATTTGGTTCTATGAAAAAATGTTACTTATCTATCTGCTGTCCACATCCAAGAAAAAGCTCATCTGCTGGCCCATAATTTCTACTAACATAACTCGGTATTATTTCCAAAGAGAATACCAGAAAAATTATGATGCATTTTAGTGTCAGTAAGGGCAATTCAGTATAACTGAGATGTGTTTCTGATTGAATTTTGCTTTAAAGAATGAGCTTCAAACTGAGAGCTTGGAGTCAAGATCAAGTTTCTGGTTTCCACAGAAAGCCAAATAGTTTTTTTTTTTTTTTTTTTTTTTTTTTTAATCAAAGAGAACTTAATACAGGATATTAGTTAAACAGGTATGAGAGGACCAGAAGACTTAAAGGAACTGAGAAGTGAGACACTATTTGAGTAAGACATTACTTTAAGAGCTGGGAAAAGAGGGATGAGCTTGGGATTAGAACCTACAACATTGGCTGAAGAGTCCTTTGAACTAAGTCTGCGATGTCTTAGGTGAGATATTGCCTGGCTGGTGCTGGAATGTTTTGAGCTTGGAAGAGGTTACTGAGCTGGGACCTAGATGTCTGAGGAGAAGGGCTTCTGAACAGCTTTTGGAGTCTCAGTCTCTCAGATAAGGGCCACAGAATTGGAACCCAGAATTCCAAGGAAAGAGAGGTGACTCTAGGCTGAAGCTGGTATTTCTGAAAATACCAACTGCTATTAAAACCCAAAAATGCTTCCAAAAGGAAGGGTAATGACTGGAGCAAACCTGGCAGGACAAATAAGACTTAGGAAGCAGCAAGCCCTCCTGTGCCTCCTGCCTCCCACTCCCTCCCTAGCACCCCGTCGGCATACGTTGACAGAAAGCTTGCTGGCAACCAAGCATAGGTTACAGTTCACCCCAGCATTGCAGAGCAGAGAATAGAGAGCTGGTTTGAGGGGGAGGATGTAATTATTTGTGGGGTCCTTCCTGCCTGCTGCACAAAGTCAATTCGCTGAGACTATGGCATTGCAGTAAAGGAAGAGTTTAACTGATGTACAGCCTGCCAGGCTACCTGGGAGGTGGAGTTAATACTCAAGTCGATCCCACTGAAAATTCAGAGGCTAAGGTTTTTCAAGGATAGTTTGGTGGGTAGGAGACTAGGGAAGGGAGAATGCTGATTGGTTGGGGATGCAGTCATAGGGGTGTGAAAAGCAATCCTTGTTGCTGAGTGAGCTCCTAAGTAGGAACCCCCTGAGGAGTTGCTGGTCCCAGTGGGGCCATCTGGTAGCCAGAAATGCAAAGGCCTGAAAAGACATCTCAAATGGCCAATCTCAAGTTTCTACAGTAGTGATGTTTTTGATAAATGTAATTAAGGGAGCTGCAAATCTTGTGACCTCTGGAACAACAGCGGGCAGTCATTTCACTCTCATCCTCCTAACATGGAGATCTTTCATTAGTTTTATAAGGATTGTTTAATTTGGGGGAAGGCCTGTTATTATTTAAACTACAAATTAAATTTCTTCTGAAGTTAGCTTGGCCCACGCCCAGAAATGACCAAGGGAAGTGGCGAGGTTAGAAGCAAGATGGAATCAACTGTGTCAGATTTCTCTTATGACTTTGCAAAGGCGGTTTCAAAGATAATAGCATACTATCCAAATAGCCAGTACAATCCACCATTTTGTATACTCAGCATCCGTATTTAACTTTCCACATGTATTTTCAATTCCATGCAATATTTAAAGCAGTTGCATTCTTTTGCCTAATGAGAAGAAAGTATCTTTTGTACAAATGACCACTTTCTTCCCTTCTCTCAAAAAAAAAAAAAAAAAACATCTGGCGGGGGGGGGGAGACAAAATAACAAAACAGTTTGCTGCTACACAATGTGGGCAAGAGGAGGAATGTGTCCAGGATCCAGGGGCTCCCTGGATCACGTCTCAAACTACCATGTTATGTAGGAAAAGTCCATGGAAAGCTACAGCAGGCAGAGCAAGGCAGAGCCTCTGAGGATCCAGGCCCTCCAATCATTGTGCTGGGTATAGAAACCCATGATCTGAGGTGCCAGGAGCGGGCAGAGGATACATGGAATGGGTAGAGGAAGAAGGAAGTTGTAAGTACTGATTTCCAGAGGCTAGCACCTACTGTGAATCATTTCTTTCATGCTTGATATGTGCGTGTTTGTGTGTGAACCATGTTCTTGCTTGTTTTCTCTTTACGTATGTGTCTGAGTATATGGGTTCCTATCTATCATTTATCTCTGTATCTGTATCAGTCAATTAATAAGCTATCTAATCTATCATCTATCTACTTGTCATCTATACACTAAGTTTTTCTACTTCTTTCCTCTTATCAATTTACATAGGCTTACAGATTATTAGGTAACTTTATAATTTAATTGTCAGGTTAAATAATAACTAAATCAATAATTAAAACTAGTAAATGCTTCAACAGCTAGAGTTTCATAGTTGTAACTGAGGAAGCTGCAAATCTCGTGACTTCTGGGACAACCGCAGGCAGTCATTTCCCTCTCATCCTCCTAAACTGGAGACTGTTCATTAGTTTTATAAGGATGGTTTAGTTTTGGGGAAGCATCCTTGCCTAATAAGAAGAAGGTATCTTTTGTACAAATGACCACTTTCTTCCCGTCTCTCTCAAAAAAAAAAAAAAAAAAAAAGTCAAGGCGTGGGGAGACAAAAAATCAAAACAGGTTGCTGCTACACCATGTGGGCAAGAGAAGGAATGTGTTTCTAGGTTTCTAAGAAACATGATTCATCTAATGAATTCCAGGTGATTTTTTTTATTGTACTTTCGGCTCTGGGGCACATGTGCATGTCCTGCATCCTGCAGGATTGTTGCATAGGTACATACATACCATGATGGTTTGCTGTCTCCAACCCTCCACCGCCCCCATCACCTACATCAGGTGTTTCTCCCAGAGTTATCCCTCCCCATCCTCCCCCCGCCTGCTGTCCCTCCCCCTGCTCCCCTCCACTCCTTCACCTAGCCCAGTGAGTGTTGTTCCCCTCCCTGTGCCCAAGTGTTCTCATTGTTCATCACCTGCCTATGAGTGAAAATGTGCGGTGTTTGGTTTTCTGTTCTTGTGTCAGTTTGCTGAGAATGATGGTTTCTAGATCCATCCATGTCTCTACAAAGGACACAAACTTATCGTTTTTTATGGTTGCATAGTGTTCCATGGTGTATATGTGCCACATTTTCTTTGTCCAGTCTATCATCAATGGGCATTTGGGTTGGTTCCAGGTCTTTGCTATCGTAAACAGAGCCGCAACGAACATATGTTTTAAATAATAAGGAAGTAAATTAAATAGGCGTCTAAATAAATTCTATTTTGTCCTTTGCAGCATCCCTAGCACATAGCAGGGTCTCTGATGCCTGGTGACCTCCCAATCAGTAGATGGTGAGTAAAGAAATGAATGTGGCACTACTCTGACTAAACACATTTTAGGCTGTATCTTTATGATGTTACATTTTCTTAAATGACAGTCAACTGAATTTTTCTGTTTTTATCAAGGCTCTTAAATTGATGTAAATACTGCTTAAGTGTGTTTCCCAGAAATATTTGAATTCTGGTAGTAAAAATTCTCATAACCTATTTCTATATATAAATATCTAAAATAAAACAAATTGTAAATCTTATACTTTACTAACCGGGTAAATTGACATATAACCACATCACACCTGTGGATAAGGGGTCTGCATTTTTCCAAACCAAGAATCAAGAATTAAAATATTTGATCTCACATTTGAATGTTTTATGGATGAAAACAGACAAAATGTTTGAAATAAAGGCTACTTCTGGAACCAAGATTTTTATATGTCATTTTGTAAAAAATGGAGACAGGATATTGCTCTCTTACTCAAGCTGGAGTGCAGTGGTGCAGTCATAGCTCACTATGCCTCAACCTCCTGGGCCGAAAAAATCCTCCCACCTTACCAGCTGAGTAGCTGGTACCACAATTGTGCACCACCATGCCCAGCTAATATTTTTATTTTTTGTAGAGATAGGGTCTCCCTATGTTGCTCAGGCTGGTCTTGAACACCTAGACTCAAGTAATTCTGTCTCAGCCTTCCAAAGTGCTAGTATTACAGGCGTGAACCACTGTGCCTGGCTTATTTTTCATACTCTTAAGTGACTTCTCTTTTGTGTTTGTGTTAATTATCCCAAATGTAAATTTAGTATTTCAGCTGAACTGTTAACACATTCAAGTTAAATAATACTGTATGTAACCTTCAGTTTAGACATCCTCAGCTGGCTGAGACAATTTAATACTTAGCAGCTGCAAAATGGGAATGACAAAACAAGGTCCAAAGAATTCATTTAAGTTATTTTAGGACTAAACTTTTTTTTAAAAGGCAGTCAGGCAAAGGAACTAAAAAGGAGAGACAGAGAAGAAAGAAACAAAAGGGGGGAATCATAAATATAGACAAGGTAAGAATTTTGGAAGACTGAATTCAAAAAATTCTCAGGAACCAGGCATGCATGTACCCTCCCCAAATGTAGAGTTTGACTTAAGTTTTTTTAAAGTTTCTACTCAATAAGTGAATGTGATCTTATACTCTGTATATTCAACTATGTCTATCAGGTGACCTAATTGCTGGTTTTTTTCTACCTCAATTATTTAACTCTGAACTTTACAAATTAACTGTTCATTTGATAGTCTGATGTTTAAACCATTACACTCTCTTGTTCCTCCTAAATACTGCCCTTTTTCAAAACACACACTGTACAGTGTGTTATCACTAATCCTGTGTGGTTACTGAAGGAAATTAAAATGCAGTAACATTTAAAAATCAGTTTGGTGGCTACTGTATTAGGCAGCACAGATACAGAACGTTTTCATAATCTCAGCAAATTCTACTTGATAAGATTTATTTAATTTCACCAAGAAATGACTTGGCTAAAGACAGAGTAATGAGAGGTCAGCAATGCAAATACTGGGGAAAGAGCTTTCCCTGCAGAAAGAACAGCAAATGTGGATTTTATTTATCCTCACAATCTCTATATGATAGGGATTATCAAGTTTATATTGAAAAGAAGTACATTGAAATTTAGAGAATAAAGTAATTTGCCAAGGATGATGAGGTTATTTAGTAGTAAATATAGGACTTGAGCTTATCTAATTCAGTGCTTATCATTGTACCAGGATGTGTTTTCCTGGAAAAGAAGAAACACTGAGGCCAATAGGAAGATCTTGACTCTTGTGTGTGGGTGTGGAATGGGGGAAAGGTATGAGAAAGAGCTGTGCTGATTCACAGGCTCAGGCATCTTTTGATTGTGCTATTTACATATTTAGAAATTCCATTAGGGTTCCAAAGAAAGTAAATTTTCAACAGCTGCTGGCGTAGTGGTATGAATATGCAAAAGTGTTGACCAAAATGTGAAGATGCAGTAAAAAAAAAAAAAAAAAAATGTGTGTGGTACGTTCTTTTAATGTCATATGAAGCTGAAGGTCAGGGGAATGTTCAAGTCACTGTTCAATTCACTGTTTCATATTGATTAAAGGTCTTGCACTAAGTTACATGTCAACTTGTAAAGTTTTGTCTGGTAGAGATAAAAATGATTTCTCTCTGGAGATAATCTCGAAGATTGTGTATATGGCCTTTTGGGGGCATTAATCAGTTCTGTATCTGACTCAATAATTTTATCCTTTCATAGTTTCTCAACTACCTTTTGAACTGGTCCTAATATTTTACTAGTGCCCTTAATTAATGAATTCAATACATTGTTGACATATCTTTTTTTTTTTTTGCTCACATGATATTCTACTGGATCATCTTATTTTTATGATGTCATTTTTAAAGCATATTTTAAAATCACACATTAATAGTTTCAGAATTTTAACAAAGAAACCCATTGGACTCATCTGATGGAACAAAATAAACCACGTTTGTCAGGAAGTGCTTCTCATGGGCTGTTTAAGCTCACGCACATTTTTTTCTTACACCCACTAAAAGGTGATTCTGTCTTTGGGTCATGTCACTAAACATGGTGTAAATGTGATATCTGGAGGTGTAGAGGGTTGCGTAGTGTCAGAAGTTTTGCTAGTCTGTAAAATGATAATCTTATTACCCAATGATGCCTATGTGACATAGCTGAATTTCTATCCTGCTTATCTTTAAGAAACAAGACAACTGTGATCAAAAGTTTCCTTTGTAACCAAACTAGCTGAGACTCATTAGAATCAAGATAGCTGACCAAACAACTTCAAGAATAACTCAGGATTCATGATAATCTCATTTCCATGCTTAATGACACTCCCACCAGTGCCATCACAGTTGACAGTCACCATGACAATGACTGAAAGAAGCCATAAAAGGACAACAAGGGAGACAGCACTCCAATTCCAAGAAGTTCACCACCCATTTCCAGAAAAGACACAAATATTCTTTCTTTTGCTTTTAATGTCCAACATCTTCATTAGAGAAGCCCTACATTTTAACCCCCTGACCCCTCACTAGTTGAGAAGCTCATTCATGAGCCATGGGTGCCTTCTCATTTCTATGGCCATCAAATAACACCTGCACTGCTTGATACTCACTTGTGGTTTTATGTATTGGCTTTGTGATACCAAACAGGTGTCCCCCATACAAAGTAAACCACGTTTCTTAGGAAGTGCTAAGGTGACCAGCTTTTTTTGGTAACAGTATATTACAGAAAGTTCTCAATTATCTAAGTACCAGTTTTATTTTGTAAACTATACGTGAGTTATTTGGGTAAAAGTTATAATTATTATTGATGGTCTAGACTATAGTAGAAGCTATAGTGACAGAGACATATAGCTGTGTATGCAATCTATTATGATGGTTTTGTTTTCAAAAGAGAAAAAGAGTACTTTTGTACTCTTTGTAAGGTTTGATATTCCCAGAATAAAGCAGGGTGGTGACAAAAACCGAATGGATAAAGAAGTTGCAGAAGGTACACAGACAGAAAATGTTTCTTTGCTTTCATTTATAATAGCTTTAATGAATCTGAAAAGAAGGAATGACACTTGTTAAATTTTGCCAGAGTTGGCTCCGTTATTCATAAGAAATAAAATGTTTGTGATACTTTGTTACCAAATACGTTACTAATGCCAAACTAGAATTTAGCTTTTCTGTTTTGCATTGTTAAAACTGTAAGCTGAGCTCAGAGTTCCTAACAATGAGTAATAAAGTTTATTAACTATCTTTGATGTAATCTTCCTAGGTAGCAGAGATTTCATATCTCACCAGAATATTTCATCTGTTTAGCATTGACTTTACTGTGTCACTGATTATTAAAAGGAAAAAAGACCTAATTTCTCTTTTAAATAAACTAAGGTACCTTACAATCTTACCTTCTGTTTCTTTGCTTCTTTCCATTGCTGAATGGTATTCTATTGTTTGGCTATGCCACAGCTGTTACACATCCAGCAGCTCAAGGACATTTATTTATTGTTGTTGACAATTATGAATGAAGCCACTATAGACATTCATGTATAGGCTATTTGTAAAAATTGTGATTCATTTTTCTTGGATAAATAAATATACAGGAGTAAGATTGCTGGCTCGTATGATATATTAGTTTTCTGCTGTTACCATGACACATGAACACAAGCTTGGTAGTTTAAGTAACATCTATTTATTATTTTACAGTTCTCTAAGTTAGAAGTCCAACATGGGTTTCACTGAGCTAAATCAAGGAGTCAGCAGGATGGTGTTTCTTTTTGGAGACTGTAGGGGAGAATCTGTTTCCTTGTTTATTGAACTGCGGGCAGAACTCAATTCCTTGCAATTATATTACTGAGATCCCCAACTCCTTTCTGGCTGGTAGTTGAGGGTCATTTCCAGCTTCTAGAAGCATTTTTTGGCCTGTGAGGGAATTATTATGCCAGCCACAGTTTTATAGTGTTAGATTTTATGTTTTGACCTATGATTAAATTTAGATAATTTTGTTCCTGGTATGAAGTATTGATTGAAATTATTAATTATGGAGATATTGAATTGTTCTAGCATCATTCATTGAAAAGACATCAAATGGATGTGCAACACCAAGTATTGATGAGGATGTGGAGAAATTAAAATTCTTGTGTATATATGGTGGGATGTAAAATGGTGTAGCCTCTGTAGAAAACAATATGGCAGCTCCTAGAAAGTATAAACACAGAATTACCACATTATCCAGCAATTTCACTGTGAGGCATATACCCCAAAAAACTGAAAGTAGGGACTCAAACATATAATTGTACACTCATGTTCATAGCAGCTTTGTACACAACAGCCAAAAGGTGGAAACAATCCAGGTGTCCACGAACAGATGAATAGATAACCCAAATGTGCTGTGTACAAACATTGATATCCAATCTTAAAAAATGAACGATATTCTCATGAAAGTTGCAATATGTGTGAACCTTGAAGACAGTATGCCAAGTAAAATAAGGAAGACACAAAAGGATAAATATTTATGATTACACTCATCTGAGATGCCTGCAGTAGTCAAATTAACAGAGAGAGAAAGTAGAATAGTGGTTAACAGTGGGTAGGGAGATCAGAAGAATTAAGTATTCCTATTTAACAGTTACAGAGTTTCAGTTTGGGATGCTGAAAAAGTTATGGAGATAGAGGTGATAGTTGCACGACAAGGTGCAATTGATACCACTCCGCTGTATACTTAGAAAGGATTAAAATGAGAAAAAAAGTTGCCTTTTATCTCTGTGTTTCATTTTGGATAATTTCTGTCACTAGCTATTACGTTCTCTGTTTTGTTAATAGTGTCTAATCTGTCCTTAGTATAATGCAATGCATTTTGTATTGCAGTTTGTAACAATTTTGGTTTGGCTTTTTCCGTGTCTTTTCTGTCTGGACTTAATTTTTGTAATACATAGAATTCAGTTACAATAACTATTTTAATGTCTGTTAATTTTCACATCTGTCAAGATTGAAAGATTTTCCCTCCATTATGAGACATATTTGTCTGCTTCTTTACATGCTTGGTAGTTTTTTATTGGATCCCAGAAGTTGTGAATTTTACCTTATTCAGTGCTGGAGGATTTAAAAACTCCTTTTACTGACCTGTGTTCTGGGACATAAGTTGCTTATAAACAGTTTGATCCTTTCAGATATTGGTTTTAATAACTGTTGGGCAGGAAGAGGACAATGCTGAGTCTAAAGCCAAATTTTTTCCATTAATGAGGCAAGACCCTTCTGTAAACTCAATGCACTGTCCCACAAATATCATGGGATTTCCATTCTGGCTGGTGTGAATAGGCACTATTGATGGCCCTACGTTAAGTGCAGGGCCATCTTTTACCCTTCCGAATACTCTTCCTAATGGCTTATTTCCCTTGCCACAAGTCCTTTTCCCATATGCATTTGCTGATCAGATGAATACTCAATGGGAATCCTCTGCAGCTCTCTGGAATTCTGCCCTTCTGGCTCTTTCTTCCTCCACATTCTTTTCTGTAACACCAGACACCGTGGTCTTCTTTCCCTCTCAGTTCTCACTCTTTAACTCAGTGTATCTGCTGGGCTTTCTCTTCCTACACCAAGGCCTGGGAAGCTTTCTCAAAACACAAATCTAAAGGACTCATAGGATTTCTTTTGTTTATTTCTTGTCTCTCAGAACTAACGGCCTTTTCACCTGCTGTCCGAGGTGCTGAAAACATTTACCGTATTCTGACCTGAAATGCAAGTCTCGATAAATTCTTTTTAAATTCTTGAATATGTAGCAGAAGACCCACCAAATCTCCAGCCACTGTTTCTTAAAGTTTATTAGCTTGTTTTTTAATTTATTTATTCATACTCCCTCTCCTCCCCTCACCTTCCTTCTTTTCTTTATTTAGTTAGTGTCAGCTGACATCGGCTGAACCAACTATTTCTAAACAAGTCAAGATCCTGCTGTTACAAAATATCCCCTGAAAATAGCTGTCTGGAAGACACAAATGCTATGAAGCTAATAGTGGGAAATTGCAATGTAAAGTTTTATGTTTGCCACATCAATTTGCCAGTTGAGTAAGGTAGATTTTTAACATTTCTCGTTAAAGTGAAATTTCTAATTATTTTAGTGATCAAACAATGAATGGATAATCAAACAATAATTTTCAGAACAGAAAAAAACTACCAGAGACCAGAAAACCGATTCATTTTCATTAGTAAAACTAGAGTTTGTTTTTATTTTATTTTATTTTCAATTTCTCCTAAAGCACAAAACTCTGAATAATAATAAATTTATATGTGTAGCTTTCTTTTCACTTAGTTAACTACAGGAGGAAAAAAAACCTCACAATCAAATGAAGTAAATTAGAGATTCTAAAATGAATGGCATTTTACCAAATTTATAATTCATTTCCTTCCCCAGGACTTGATCCTGTTAAAGTCCCAGAGGTGAAACATGGCAGAATTATTTAGCATAGTTTTTATCTTTTCTGAAAAGAAAAATCAGTCATGTTTAATTCACAAATTTAAAACTCTAGTGATTCTAGCTGACAGGAGAAATAAATGCATGCTTTCTGGGAAGGTATCACAGAAAAACCATAAGAGACTTCAAGGGAAGAGTGCCGAGTCCATGGTTGACTGCAGGCATCTGATACTTGACACATCATCTGGGAGGCTCAGGGTTCACCTGAGGACTATTTCTCTCAACTGCTGTTCACATTTTAAAGCCCATATATTATAACGCATGGGAAAAAGGAAAAGGATTGTATAGATCAATATAAACAAAATAAGGCAATGGAATTTTTCCCTTTCATGTGAGAGAAATGAAATTGAAAAAGATGCCTACTGATGTGGTTTGGGTGTGTCCCCACCCAAATTTCATCTTGAATTCCTACGTGTTGTGGGAATGACCCAGTGGGAGGTAATTGAATCAAGGGGACAGGTCTTTCCCTGTGCTGTTCATGTGATAGTGAATAAGTCTCATGAGATCTGATGGTTTTAAAAAGAGGAGTGCCCCTGCACAAGGTCGTTATCTCTTTGCCCACTGCCATCCATTTAAAACATGACTTGCTCCTCCTTGCCTTCCACCATAATTGTGAGGCCTCCCCAGCCCTGGGAACCTGTAAGTTCAATGAACTTCTTTCTTTCATAAATTTCCCTGCCTCAGGTATGTCTTTATCAGGAATGTGAAAATGGACTAACACACCTAGAAATTCTTAAAAGGGGCCCCTTTTAACCATGTCAATAACCTTAGTTTTGATTCGAAATCCAAACTTAAATCTGCATGAAAGCATAACTCCTCTCTGGTGGTGAACTTATTTCTAATCATTGATTCAATTATGGGAAAGTATTCATTTAGGGTACTGTCTTCTACACAATATGTAAACTTTGAATAATAATTCTCAGTTTATGCAAATTCACTTTTTTCTTGAAAATAAAAGTTAAATATTTTTTTTAATTTCAGAATAACTTTAGATTTGCAGGAAAGCTGCAAAGGTAGTAACATGAGTTTCCATATACTGCACACCCAGTTTCACCTGTTACTGACATCTTTCATTAGTCTGATACATTTGTCACAATTAATAAGCCGATATTGATATATTATTATAATTAATGATTATTAGTGATCAGTATTATTACTTTAATTGAATATTGAGATAGTTATTTTGAAATACATTTTGCATACTATATTAAATATTTATTTAATGCTCTTTAAAATATGGGGTCCTATTTTCCTTGTTTAACAAACGAAACACCAGAAGTATTAGCCATCTCTCTGTGTGACATTCTGATGGCTAAAATTGAATTAGGTAGAATGGTACAGTTTAGGGGGGTCATGCCAAATCTCTCTAATGTCACAATTCTCCCTGATATGTTTCCACACCTGTTTATTTCTACTTCAGGCCAAGGCATAGAGAGGCCTGAAATAGAAAGGGCTGAAAGTAGAAAGGAGTAGAAGGGACTGAATGTCCCTTTCACCAAATAGTTAGCTAAAGTACTATATTCTTTTTCTGGAGAAAAGTTAGAAATAGAAGAAAAGAAGAAAGAGGTGTCTTTTCACAGGTTTGAGGTAATATGTGCAGTTTTTTCACCACCCCACCCCCAACCCATTTAATGATTCTCTGGGCTGACAGAAGGAAGGGAATCAGTGGCCAATGGCAATTGTGTAGATCTTGTAGAGCCGTGAAAAACACAGCCCTGAAGTGGATGTGGGGAATAAGGAGAGCTGAAACAGACAAAAATGTTTGTGGATCTGAGAATGGAGGATGTTTATGTGCCTAAGGCCTTGGATGGAGTCCTGGGGAGGTGAACAGTTGACAGAGGATTGGCATGGGTTTCTATTCGGAAAGATGGACCAAAAGGAGGCCTGAAATATTGCACCTTAATCCAACAGTGTACAAGAGCAACAGAATAGTTTCCATAGCTTAAAGTAGAGTTCAATTAGGTAAGAGTCAGAAAGATGGACAGAAAGATGCCAGTTGCAGTGTGGCATGGAATTAGGAAATCACCCTCTCTCCTGGGAGGCAGAAAGGGGCCCAGATCCTCAAGAGATCCTAAGTCCACTCCCGAATGATAAATCACCCAACCCTAGAAGAAGCCAATGGCTGTCTCAGTAGATGCCAGCTGGGCGCTATAACTAACATCAAGGACAAGAAACCCTCCCACTTCTGCCTCTGCATCGTCCCAGTGTCGGTGTTGGCGCTGGCACCAGCCGAGATTCAATCCTCGAGGGGAAAAAAATGTTATTTCCCATAGGACTAAGATTACATTTAGAAACTCAGTTATAGAATTGAAGACTGAGTTTTATTTTACTTCATATGCTTAAGTTAGAACTGCACTGAATATTTTATTTACAAATAAAAGTTGAGGATTTATTTTTTGGTGTAGCTGTGATTATCTATATTCAGACCCCAAGTTCCTTTAATTGTTCATTTGTTTAAGTTATCTTTTATCACTTTCAAAGGCATGGGGTATTTAAAGAAGTGTTTAAATTTATCGTGGAGCCATTTTTAGATGTTAAAATGTTCTGATTGCTAATGTGATTTCTTTCTGTGTTTAAACAACAGCTGTGCATGACTGTCCCGTATTCTCCCTTTGTACTTTAATGGTTTGAGCTACATCTTAAGAAAACGCTGGTACTATTCTTGCTGGCCTATGTTATTGATATAAGCAATTGTAACATGAAGGTCTGAAATTAAGTTAACTTGCTTTCAACATCTCTATACCTGTAAATATTGAAACCGACAATTAAATGACCCACGTTACAGTCTCACAGAGAAGCACCCAGGTTTGTGAAAATAAGTGGATAAAAATGACACTTTAAATCAATGAAATACAGACATTTTTCTATGAGTCCTCATGAATACATTCTGAAATGACATAAAGAATGTGGACAAATTTTAATAATCCTCTAATTTTTTTCAATTTTCTATTAGTTGTACTGTGACATAGCACCTGGAAGAACCTTGCACTCACAGGAGCTTAAAAGAAGCCAGTTGTAATAGTAGCAAACAATAATTGAGCACTTTGTACCAGTGTGATAACACTGTCATGTATCAAAATATTTAATCGTCACAACAAATTGGTAGGTTTTTAATGTTCATCTTTATTGATTCTGTCCTAAATACACTCGCAAGGTTTTTGGATCAGAGACAGATTTTTTTAATGACTTACAGCAAATAACAAGTGTGTGATTCCCCTGTTGTGCTTCCATTCTTATCCCATGGCCACTGTGATGAAAGTTAGGTCAAATATCTTAAACACACAAAGTCCATATAGTAAGCAAGGAATGAAGAAAACGAATTGTATCTGCTTATAATAGGGAGTAAGGCAACCATCTCTCTTCTCCCTTCTGAGAAAGTCTGTTTTGGAAATATGTTACGTCCTATGTCTTCAGTTTCACAATTAAGAGATGTCTCCACGGTCCTGAGTCTCAGCACTGCACTCCTGCCACCTCCCACGAAATGTCCATGCATAACTCAGGGGTTAGGTGAGCATCTCTGGACTTCTCACTATCTTTACAGTTGTAAATTGCCTCCAAAGACTGGCTTTCAATTCAGATCTCAAGTTTCAGTAAAATCTGTGTAGAAAGGCATAGTTGTGCCAAAACATAAAAGTATTTTCTCTACAACTTTATACACACACACACACACACACACACACACACACACTCCTATGTTATTTTACAGATGTGGCCACTAAATTTAAAGGACTTAACCTGTCCAGGGTCAAATTTTTAGTTACCAGTAAAGCCAGGATTTTGCCCCCCATGTAACTTGAAAGCCCACATTCCTAAACATTACAGTGCCTTGCTTATTCACTGGTTAGGTAAATGACTGTGTGCATAAAGCAGCCATTCTAGTTGCCACAAATCAACTTTTCCTTCATATTCTCTTTCAGACTTCTCTCACAATTATGTAGAGCAGCAGTTGTAAACTATGGAGGAGTTTAATATAATTTTTTCATTCCAGAGAATGAACTCAGGGTTAGGAAGGAAATAAAAAAAAATTGAGTGAGGGCAAATAAGAATCAGTTTAAAAAAAAAAAAAAAGGAAACCTCAAGTAGACAGTTCAAGGAATCTACACACAAGCAATAGAGCTAGAAAAATACTATTTTCTGATCCCTCAAATGGGGCATGTAATTTAATAGGTCAACTGGCATGCACTGTGTCTAGCATTTTGTTTCACATAGCATAGATGTCCATAATTAACATATGAATGAGAAAATGAATGCAAAAGTGAAAATGAATGCAAAAGTGGGGCTTGCATACTCAATGCAAATGCTTTACCTATTTAATTTTTAAATGTCCTCTTCTCAAGGAAAATTTTAAGAAAAAGGAGCCAAGTATATAAAAAAATAATATGTTTAAATAAATTGTTTTTATGTAATAGAAGACCTACAAAAATTTATTTAGCCATTTTATGATGCTTTATGCAGCTTCTATCAGAGAAGACTAATATTTTCATAGTTTGCCTTAGAAAACAATTCAGCATTGTTTTCTAAGGCTAAAAAGTTGGAAAAAAAAATAATTAACTGATACCAGAGGCAGATCCTGGTTTTATGGGGCCTGCAGCTTAATTTATTTATACAACCAACTTCAAGAAAAAAAAATTAACAATAAAAACACAGGTAAAGAGACTTGAAAGGAACCTGAATAAGTGTGTAGCCCAGAAGCTTTGACACATTAACCTTTGACTCGGACATGCACAATTTAGAGATTATGTTTTATTCTAACAAAATATTTTTAAAATAGTTCTAATAGTAGATTTAATAATAACGGCTCTAGAAGTATCTCAATTTTCTAGACAAATAGCACTTTAAGCTACATTTGTCTGCAATCCGTATTGCTCTAAAATACCTAACACTCAGGTTTAAAGAACTGCAATTACCAACCCGCTGACATGAGTAGAACCTCCAGTATATCACCTGTGAATGACAGCACCAATGGAAAGGTGATTCGGCATTCTTGGCTTGCCGGTATATGAAATACCATGTAGCAAAACAAACTGTGTTGCCAAAGTTACATGATAACTCATTAAACATTTTTAAATAGTTTATGCTATTTGCTTTCTATAAACAAAAAATGTATCTCTGTGAGGGGCAAGGGGAAATTGAGGCTTATTTCATTGTGTTTTTTTCCACATTTTTATTTTCTACTTTTAAATTTTTACTTCTTTTTTAACGTTTTCTAAATTTTCTGCCATAAGGAAGCATCAATTTTATAAGTAGAAAATTTATTTTGTTATTGAAACAACAGTGAAATGTGAGATAAATGTTAAAATCCATTAACTCAAAATAAATGAAGAACAATTATTCTGGTGAAATGGTATAACTATACTATGTGGTCAAATCAACCATGAATTACATTCTCAAAGAAAAAATGTGATATTGTGTCTTCTGCCCAAGTAAAATCTTGGTAGCATATGTGAAAGCTACCAATATGAAAGCATTTATATATGTGAATGCATATCCCATTCTTGGTGTGAAAAAAAATTACAACTATCCTATTTTTATGGCTTCTTTTTGTAATAAACATATGACTTCTTCGTAACAGACTAAATCATGTAAATTCACTGTATGTTAGAAGAGATTAAATCAGAATCTGTTCTGCCTTCATTGCATAAACTTCCAGTTATATATGATGCTACAGAAAAGATTTCCGATCCGTTGTATGTTTGAAAATATATTTTTTACACCATATAACCTCAATTTAGTACTAGCAATCTGTTACATGAGTTTCTAGCTTATATAGTGGTTGGATTTGTCAAGAAATACAATCACAGGTTTTTGTTTTTTTGGTTTGAGACAGAGTCTCACTTTATTGTCCAAGCTAAAATGCAATGGCTGGATCTTGGCTCAGTACAACCTCCGCCTCCAGGGTTCAAGCGATTTTCCTGCCTCAGCCTCCTGAGTAGCTGGGATTACAGACACCTGCCACCATGCCTAGGTAATTTTTGTATTTTTAGTAGAGATGGGGTTTCACCATGTTGGCCAGGCTGGTCTTGAACTCCTGACCTCAGATGATACACCCGCCTCGGCCACTCAAAGTGGGTTATAGGTGTGAGCCACTGCACCCAGCCACGGGTTGTTTTTTATGTTCTATATATCCTAGTACATACAGGATATAAGTGCCAAAGAAGACATTTGAGGGACTAACATTGACTCTTCATATCATAGTTACATTGCTTCATCTAAAATCCTAACAAGTTATTAATGTTTACATTTTAGTAAAAGTAGCCAGATGCAAACCACTGAAGTGGGCAAATAAGAAATGTTAGTTTTTAAAAATGAAAAATAAAAACAGAATGGAAGAAGATGTTTGAAAACTATAGCATTTTTTAAATAGTAAATATTGAAATACAAACAAAGCAAAGTTTGAAAATATAGTCTATATTGTTGAAGAACAAAAATAAAGCACTATCAATATATCATCTCCTTTTCACCCTATTTGTTGTGTATTATAAAACTGTGAAATCATGTCCAAGTTTATTAAGAAAATTTAAAAATGGAATGATAAAAAATTTGACAATATCACTTTAACCTCTTTTGCAAGTTAAAAATATAATAAATATTTTAAAACTAAATGTTAAAAAATGTAGTAATGGCAGCTAGCAGCCTGTTGGCGGGTATCTGAGTTCTCTTCCACATGGCCTGTCATCCTCCAACAGGCTAGCTCAGGTGCAATTAGGGAGTGATGGAAGGTAACAGCAGAAAGAGAGATGAAGTCCCAGTGCTCAGATACCTTTGAGATCTCATCATGTGGCAAATTGCTGTTGCTGATCAAAACCAATCGCATGGTGAATTCATCTCAAGGAATGGAAAAATAGACTCCCTCTCTTGATGGGAGGGGAATAATTTATCGTTGCTTTTACAGATTAAATACAGTAGTCATGTCTTAATGTCACTACAACTATGTGAACAAAATGTTCTCAAGTGATTTTTATTTCTCAGGCCATGTGACTCATACAGTATCATCCTTAAACAATGACCACCAACACTGTTGGCATCATGTACAGCTTATTAGAAATAAAGAATCTCAGGCCCCACTAAAGACAAACCATGTTGAATTAGAGTCTATATTTTTATAAGACCCCCATGATTTATAAGCCCAATAAGGTTATAAAAACACTGTATCTTTTTGTTATGTTTATCAAAAGATTTTCCACATCTTCTGAGATGATCATATGGTTTTTGTTTTTCGTTCTATTTATGTGGTGAATCACATTTATTGATTTAGGTATGTTGAAACAACCTTGAATCTCGGGAATTAAGCCTACTTCATTGTGGTAAATTAGCTTTTCGATGTGCCGTTGGATTCAGTTTGCTAGTATTTTGTTGAGGATTTTTGTTTCTTTGTTCATTACAAATATAGCCCTATAGTTTTCTGTTTTCGTTGTGTCTTACCCAGGTTTTGGTATCAAGATGCTGTTGGCTTCATAGAATGAATTAGGGAGGAGTCACTCCTTCTCCATTTCCTGATACAGTCTCAGTAGAAACAGCACCAATTTCTCTTTGTACATCTGGTAGCGTTTGGCTATAAATCCATCTGGTCCAAGGCTTGTTTTGATTGGGAGATTTTTATTACTGATTCAATTTTGAATTCAATGTTAGTTGGCTCAGGGTTTCAACTTCTTCCTGATTGAATCTTGGGAGATGGTGTGTTTCCAGGAATGTATCCATTTCCCATACATTTTCTAATTTGTGCGTGTAGAGGTATTTATAATAGTCTCTGAAAATCTTTAGTATTTCTATGGGACCTAATGTAATGTTATTTTTGTCAGTTTATTTGGATTTTACCTTTTATCTTTGGTAATCTAGCTAGTGGTTTATCAATCTTATTTAAGCTTTCAAAGAACACACTTTTGGTTTTATTCGTTTTTGTATATATCTTGGAGTCTTGATTTTATTCAGTTGTGCTCTAATTTTGGTTATTTCTTTTTTCTGGTAGCTTTGGGGTTAGCTTGCTCTTGTTTTTCCAGTTCTTTCATATGTGATGTTAGATAGTTAATTTAAGAACTTTCTAACTTTTTGAGGTAGGCGTTTAGCACTATAACCTTTCCTCTTAACACTGCTTTTGCTGAATCCCAGAGATTTTGGAATGTTGTATCTCTGTTTTTGTTTATTTCAAATAATTTTTTGATTTCTGCCTTAATTTTATATTTTCCCAAAAGTCATTCAGGAGCAAGTTGCTTAATTTCCACCTAATTGTGTGGTTTTGAGAGATCATGATATTAATTTGTATTTTTATTCCATCATGGTCCAAGCATATGGTTGATATGATTTTGGTTTTTTAAAAAATGTGTTGATAGTTGCTTTATGGCCAAGCAGGTGATCAATCTTGGAATATATTCTATGTGCAGATGAGAAGAATGTATATTCTGTGGTTGATGGATAGACCATTCTGTACATGTATATTAGGTCTAATTGGTCAAATGTCAAGTTTAAGTTCAGAATTTCTTTGTTAGCTTTATGCCTCAATAATCTGTCTAATGCCAACAGTGGAGTATTAACATTTTCCAATGTAATTTTTGTGGCTAAGTCTTCTGTAGTTCTAGAAGTACTTATTTTATGAGTTCTCCAATGTTGAGTGCATATATATTTAAAAGTTATGTCTTCTTGCTGAGTTGAACCCTTTATCATTATGAAGCACCCTTCTTTGTCCTTTCATTTTTTACCATTGTTGGTTTAAAATCTGTTTTATCTGATATAAGAATAGTGACCCTGCTCTTTTCTGTTTTCTGTTTCTGTGGTAGATCTTTCTACAACTCTTTACTTTGAGTCTATGGGTGCTATTATATGTGAGATGGGAATCTTGAAAACAACAGCTGGATGAGTCTTGGAGCAGCAGAAAGGCCCCCCGCCTCACCCCAGCACCAAGATCTCTGCACAGGAGGTATGGGGAAACTCAGGTTGCTGAACCAGACAAGCAAGTATTTCAAACATCTAGAGATCAGCCTGGGTGTGGGGAAAGCAGGTCTCACTCCACCATGATTTATGTCTAGGAAAGGTGGGATGGCTAAGGCTGCTGAACCAGGTGAATGCGTCCTTCAAATACTTTGAGATCTGCCCGGATGTGGAGTGGAAATAAACTTGCTGCACCATGATCTATGTGGTGGCTCCATGATCTAGGGTGGCTCAGGCTGCTGCTTGTCCAGGAAAGCAGGTGCTTCATCTACCTGGATTTCTGCTTTTATCAGCCAGACACCATCACAGGGGCTATTTTCCAGTGTTCTCCTCCTTAGTATCTGGGTGTCCTTCATTCCACTTTATTCCCATTTTTCTTCTTGAGTTAAAGCTCGCAGAGTTGATCTTTATGCATTATTCTGCTATTTCCAAGTGGACGAAGCATGCTAAAAGCCTCTAATCTGCCATCTTGGGGAAACAAACTAATCAAAAGTTTAATAATTCCCATTTCTCTTTTAAAACAACCAACTAAGATTATTCTCTCAGCATTTTGCTTAATTGCTTTATTTAAGTGTCAACTATGCTTTGTCTTGTTTGCATAAAGGATTATCCAACACATCCCAGCAAAAGCATGATTTTATTTAGGTAACATGATTAGACGAATTAACATATTAGAGCAGAACTATTTTGTAGAACAATAATACAAGTTGTAAATTAGTGTCACATATGTAATTTGAAATTTTTTGATAGCTGTATTTAAGAAAGAAAAAGAAAAAGGTAAAATTAGTTTTAGTAACATATTTTGTTTAGATTCAATATCTAAAACATTATTATGCCAACAAATAGATACTATAAAAATTACTGAAATATTCTACATGATTATTTTATACGAAGCCTTTGAAAACCAGTGTATATTTCACATCTTCAGTACTTCTCAGTTTTACTGGCCATATAATAGTGTTCTATTGCTACTGTAATGGACAGAATAGTACTAGAAAATTGAAAAAAATCTTTGACTGATTTTAAAAAGTTGCTGTGGTAAAGTGAATGTTTGTGAAATATAAAGTAATCGAGAACTGTCAAATCTTGTTTTCTGTTCATTAACACACTGCATATATGTGTCAAACCTAAATAATGAACAGAAACGCTCTTGGAAAAAAAATAATGTTTATTCAGTATTGAACATTGAAATGAAACATGTCAGATGTACTCAGGGAGGTAAAGCAAGAGAAAGGTTTTTAAGTGAAACAACTATTCTTAGCAACAACGAGCAATAATAAGGGAGATGTCAGTCCAAGGTTGGATAGACAGTTGCTGGGCAGATGTCCTTCCAGAAGCTTTAGAACTCTTGCTTCCATTTTTGTTCTGAGAGCATATCAATGCCTAAGTTACACAGAAATTTATGCTACATTTTATTGTTTATCTTGTTCTACATTCTTTATCCTATCTTATTTTCTGTTCTTCAGTATGAACTTTCTTAACACAAAACTGAACCACCACAGATTTACAACACACGTTATTCAATAAAGAAAAATATTGAGAAGTATTAATATGTCTTTGTGAAATGTCTTTACTAATGTATCACTTTAAGTCTGGTGGCCCCAGGCAGTGCATTCGCCTGCAGAGAAGATTAGCAATGTTATAGAAGGAACTCAAATACAAAGTTTCTGCAGCTCGGAATGATTTGCAGCAAAATGATTAGCTGTGCAAGCTCATGTATTATGTGGATAAAGACTGCCATTTTTCTTTGCCTATTCATCAACTTTGTAAATCAACAGCCACACTGAGTGATATATGCCCTTAGAATTCTCCCACAGTATAGAGAGACAGCATAGAAGTAGGGGGTATAACATGGATAGAATTTTTTTTTTTAATGAAGAGGCCATGAAAACACATAAGAAAGGAAGGAGATGGAGGCAGTTCAATTTCCTGATGTCCAGAGAGAGGGAAATATGTTGTACAACTGAGGTTTACATTTTAGACCTTGAGTTGGTGGCTTCTTCAATGGTAATTATATTCCAGCCTGGGGAACAATCTCTACAAAGTACACAAGGCACTGCAACATGGACAAGCAGAGGGAGATTTGGGATACGTCTTTCTGTATTGCCCCAGTTCCCACGTGGGATGAACTGGGGTTATGCTTTGCTGACTGCAGTGAAGTGGGTGTAGTTAGGGATGGGAACTGTGCTGCTTGGACAGGAACGGAATGGGAGTCCCAGCCAAAATTCAGAGGAAGCCACAACACTTGTGTGAAGTCAGGTGTGATCCAGGGAAGCCAAGAAACACATCTAGAACATTCTCCAAATTAAAAGGAAGCAGTTCACGAATAGCACCAAACATAGATGACAGACATCAATGACTCCTCTTGCACAAGCCACACCCAAGAGGCAGGAGGAGGATCATACTTAGTCAACAACATGTAAGAAAAGAATGTTACCTGTAAATGAGGGAGTGTCATAAAATCTGAGGCCACTAATCACATCAGCCACCTACCTCCTTCTGGCAACCAGCTACCTACTACAGGAAACAATCGAGTGCAAGAATGTTCATCTACTGGAGACCAACTGCCTAACGATCAGACTAGAACACACTTTAAACCAGATTTGACTTCTAATTATTTTTTTTGCCTGCTAGGAAGGAAAGCCAGGTTACTGAAATAAAAATTCAAGATAGTCCTTCTGCCAATCCTTTTGTAATCAGAGTTAATTTTGTATGGAAACAAACAGTAAAAGACATGAATGATTTGATGAAGGAATAATCAATATAATGAAAGAATAATCATATAATGTGAAACATGCTCATTTTGCATATGAGCTGCAAAACAAATGTCTATTTTTAAGTGTAAAATGCCCTATTCTGCAAGTTTTAACAAACATACAGAAAAACACTTATGAGATAATAATTAAATAGCAAGATATGGAGTAAAATGTAATTATGGGAAATAAAGTGTGATAATTCCTATAGTACACTGTTATTAGTCAATGTGTACAAAGGAAATAATGCAACATAGAACCCATGACTGAGGCTTCGTTGAGATATACTTCAGTCCTGAGCAGCTCAATCTATGTTCAGTAAAATAGAGTACCTACTTAAACTGTAATATAATCTACTCAACATTCAGGATATTTGATACTCTAGTCATTTTTTACTAGGTTTAAGGATAATTATTGCCATAGAAAAATTGATGTCTAGTCATTTTTATAAATTGTGTATGTGATATTTTCACCAAAACCCTATATCTAATTAGTAATGACTTCATCTTGTAGTTCTTCAATAAAGTCCAAGATCAAAGGATTAAAAAGTTAAGGAACAGTACGGCTCTACTTTTCAGGGCTCAATCTTGGATAATTACAATTTTTTATATGTCTTATATTCAAGCTTTTTTCATATTTGTATGTAAAAGTTAATATTTTTCAAATGTTTTTAGCTGTTTAGAATGTTCTTTGTTTTCATCAATAATCATTAAGTACTCTGCCAGATACTATATTAAATGATGAATATACTGAAGATGATTCATTCTATTTACTAAATTGAAAAGGAATTCCATTCTTTATATTCCAAATCATGGAGTCAGAGCAGGATTTCAGAAGTGTTACTTATTTGTAACCATTTATTATGGAAATTTTGAATTTAATTCATGAAGAGAAAGAAACATGCGATGAATCTCCACATACCCATCACCCACCTTCGACAATGACCCATACACTCTGTCCACTCTGGTTTCATCCACATTTCATCCACTTCCTTCACACTCAAGTAATTTTGAGACAAATCTCAGAGTTTATATAATTTCATCCAATAAAAATTTTTGATGTAGGGGAAAAAAAACTTAATGCAGAGGACTCAGCATCCACAATTACAATTGCTATCTTTTGTGATTAGAAGAGAAAGACTTCAGAAACTGCTTCAGAATGTGTTTCTCATTCTACTTTGGCTTAAAACATATAAACTTGGAGATATTTCTAGCATTTCAGTGAACTACATTCCATAAAACTTTCCTGTTTAAAGCAATAAAACACCAGGGCAAAACATTGAATATCCTTTTGTAAGCACTGACGTGTCAAGAAAATAAAGAAAAATTCTGGGGTCATACAACATAGAAGTGAGAATTTAGTAAGAAAAACAGACACTAAAACTGCTGTTTGCTTGTGGTGGCATCTTCCAACCTGATGACCCAGAACTTTTGTCTTCATGGGATTCCATGAAACACATGTAGTGTAGAACCTAGGGCCAGCATGAAGTGGGCAGCTTGATCAGACATTCTCACAGAAAGCAGAGACACATGAGAAGAAATAAAGCCAACACTGTTAACAACAGCAAAATGAAAACAAAACCACCACAACAAAAACACCCTCTTCGTAGATGGTGGAGATAGCTACCTTTCTCAATCATTGTTCTGAAGGAAAATGTCTTTCTCAAAGTTTCTAACTACAGTCCAAGCCTACGTTTGTGAAGGTTTGAAATGTCAATCAAAAAAAAATTTCATGGATTCCCTTCTAGAAAAACCCAAACTAAAATATAAGCTAATACTAGGTTGATTTGTACTTATAAATGTTGAAAAGAAGCAAATATAATTCCTGTGAGACATAACTAGATTTAAGCCTAGGTTTCAAAACATTGACACAGATAAGTTTCCAAAAATCAGAAGCTCCAAGAAAATAACAAAATAACAAAATGCTAGAATAAATGGGAAACCCTAAGTGGGACTGTTTTGAAATACAAATTGCATAACCAGATTTTCAGACTTCAATGTTAGAATTAGCATTGAATTAAATGAAAATTCATTTACTTAGTATGTTTGAAAAACTAAAAACTGAAATTGTCAGTAGTATTTCAAAAGTGAGAGAGAGAGAGAGAGAGAGTATGAAAATGACCATGTAGGCCAGCTGTAATCCTAGCACTTTGGAAGACCAAGGCAGCAGAATGGTTTATGCCTCAGGGTTCGATACTACCCTGGGCAACATAGTGAGACTACCATCTCTACAAAGAATACAGAAATTAGCCAGGTATGGTAGCTTGTGCCTGTAGTCCCAGCTACTGAGGAAACTGAGGTGGGAGCTTTGCTTAAACCCAAGAGGACGGGCTGCAGTGAGCTATGCTCCAGTCTGGACAACAGACTGATCCTCTCTCTCTCTCTCTCTCTCTTTCTCTCTCTCCCTATCTATCTATCTATCTATCTATCTATCTATCTATCTATCATCTATCTATCTATCATCTATCTATCTATCTCTCTATTTATCTATCTCTACCTGCATATAGGTATGTATTTCTATCTACCTATATAGATATGCATATCTATCTGTCTATCTATCTATCTAGATATCTGTCTATACACACACACACACACATGCACACATGTATAGTGGATTCTATAGAAAAAAGAAAAAAGATGAGATCTCTAGAAAATGTAAACGTATAAAAAATTGGGTGAATATTTTAAAGAACACATTAGATACCTATAAAGAGAACATTAGTAAAAACATATCTGAATAAATTGTACAGAACTCAGAACAAAAGTTGAAAAACATTAAATAACAGATTTTAGCAAAATTAGGACAAAGCTGAAGACATAACATTGATTAAACCAATTTCAAGAATAAACCATGGAGAGAATCAAGTAGAAAAACTTTGCAGAGAAAATACTTGAGATTTTCCAGAACTGATAAAGGATACTGTATTAATTTCCTTTGTTTCTGTATGACTATTTCCATTTCCAAGTTACCAGAAACTTAGAAACTTAAAACAACACACATCTATTATCTTAGGGCTCTGGAAGCTAGAAGCCCAAAAGAGGTTTCACGGGGCTGAAACTGAGCACTCTGAAGGGCTGCGTTCTTTTTGGAGGCTCTAGCAAAGAACGTTTCCTTCCTCTTCCCAGCTTTCAGAGATTGCCCACATTCCTTAGCTCACTGTTTCCTTCTCCATTGTCAACATCAGCAGCATAGCTCTCTTTGACCCTGACATTGACTCTCCTGCCTTCATCTTTCAGTTTAAAAGATCCTGGGCTTTATGTTGGACCGACACAATTAACCCAGGATAACCTTCACATCTCAAGGATTAGCAACCTTTATTCCATCTACAACTTCAGTTTTCTCTTGACATGTAACATAAAACATTTACAGATTCTGGAAATTAAGACAAGGGCATCTTTTGGGGACCATTATTCTGCCTACTTACGATACCAAACTTGTCATTCAGATATCCTAGCAAATCATATGGAGAATAACAGGCTATAAGTAGACACAGGATTTTTGAAATAACAATGGAACCCAGTTCAAAAACAGTAAAATTACAATTTCAATATAAAACAACTGTCATCCTAGAATTCCACACCGAAGAAAACTCTGTTGGCAGAATATGGAGAAAACAGGGAAATAATCAGAAAAATAAAACCTTAATTACCATAAGGCTGTCATTAAAGAAATACCAAAAGAAAAAAAATAGTTTCAAAAGGAGGAAAATGTCCAAGAAGCCAAGGCTGACTTGCAAGAAAGCAAAACACAACCCAAGAAATAAGCAAACTGTGATTAAATCTAATAAAATTTACTGTATAAAACAAAATAGAGGAATGATCAAATCCATCATTATATTGGCATGTTTTAAATTCATTTCCCACAGTAACTGAAACTACAGACAATGTAAATCAGTTAGCAAAAAATGAGTAAACTTTCTCTTCAGAACACTTATAAAATGAGAATTTCGAAAGAAACAACTATAAAAAATGACCACATGCTATGACATAAATTATGTCTTAAACATTTCAAATGATCTACATATCATGCTGTACTAATCTGTTTTCATGCTGCTGATAAATACATACTGGAGAATGGGTAATTTATAAAGGAAAGAGGTTTAATGGACTCACAGTTCCATTTGGCTGGGGAGTTCTCACAATCATGGTAGAAGGTGAAAGGGACATCTTACACGAGGGAAGGCAAAAAGAGAATGAGAGTCAAGTAAAAGGGGTTTCCCCTTATAAAACCATCAGATCAGCAGGACGGGGTGGTTCGCACCTGTAATCCCAGCACTGCAGGAGGCCAATCATGAGGTCAGGAGATCAAAACCATCCTGGCCAACATGGTAAAACCCCATCTCTACTAAAAATAAGCTGGGTGTAGTGGCTCACACCTGTAGTCCCAGCTACTCATGAGGCTGAGGCAGGAGAATCACTTGAACCCAGAAAGCAGAGGTTGCAGTGAGCGGAGATTGTACCACTGCACTCCAGCCTGGGCAACAGAGCGAGACTCCATCTTAAAAACAAAACAAGATAACCATCAGATCTCATGAGATGTATTCACTACCACCAGAACAGTATGGGTGAAACCGCCCCCATGATTCAATTCTTTCCCATAGAGTCTCTCCCACAACATGTGGGAATTATGAAAATTACAATTCAAGATGAGATTTGGGTGAGGACACAGCCAAACCATAGCACATATATAATTTATTTACCCACCAAAATGAAATTAAGACAGAATTACTAATAAAATTATAACTGTATAATTCTCATTTAATTGAAAAAAATTTTTAAATTCTGACAGTGAAAAAGACATACATAAATATTTACAAATATATAAAACAATCATAAAGTCATAAAAATTTATGAAATATACATACATCTTAATCTTCAGGAGATATTGTGTATTTTAAGAAAAGAAGAAAGGCTGAAAATTAATGAAGTATAAACAACATAAAATGTTAGAAGAATAATCACAAAATAAACGCAAATAAAAGAAAAGTAGATAAAAAATAGGCTGGTGCGGCCACTCATAACTGTAATCCCAGCACTTTGGGAGGCCAAGGTGGGCTGATCACCTGAGGTCAGGAGTTCCAGACCAGCCTGGTCAATGTGATGAAAACCCATCTCTACTAAAAATACAAAAAATTAGCTGGGTACGGTGGCAGGTGCCTTGTAATCCCAGCTACATGAGAGGCTGAGGCAGGAGAATCGATGAACCAGGATGGGGAGGTTGCAGTTAGTGGATATTGCACCATTGCACTCCAGCCTTGGAGACAAGAGTGAAACTCTGTCTCAAAAAATAATAACAATAAAGAATGATTAATAAAATGGAAACCAAAACAAAAAATAATAGAGACACAATAAAACATAAACCATTGTCTTTGAAAAGACAATTAAAATGAAATATGTTTTATGATTAATAATGAAAAAATGTGAAAATGGTCAGGTGATATGGTTCATGTCTGTAATCCTGGCACTTTGTGAGGCCAAGGCGGGTGGATCACTTGAGGTCAGGAGTTTGAAACCAACCAGGCCAATATGGTGAAACCCCGTCTCTACTTAAAATGCAAAAAAAATTATCTGGACATAGTGGCTCATGCCTGTAATCCCAGCTTTTCAGGAGGTTGAGACAGGAGAACCACTTGAACCCAAGAGGCGGGAGGTTGTAGTGAGCCGAGATTACACCATTCCACTCCAGCCTGGGCAACAGAGTGAAACTGTCTAAAACAAAGGAAGGAAAAAAAAAACAAGAAAAATGTGAAAGTAATATTAGTAATATAAAAAGGAATAAAATTATAGATTCTGAGAAACTTAAAAAGATCAGAAAATAATAGAAGAAATATCTTTATGCTGATATATCTAGAAATAAGAAAAAATTTTAGAAAAAATGTGTCAAAAAATTCAAGAATAAATAAAAATGGTACTTTTAATTTTCAGGAAAATTATATCAGTAATTTAAAATATTTCCATAAATGAAGAAGTAGCAATACAAAGGTTTTATAGCCAAGTTCTTCCCAAAATGTAAGAAAAAGATAATTCTTATACTAAGGCTTTCAAAATGTATAAAAAAGAAGTGCCACTGAAACTCATTAGGTTAATATAAAATTAATATCAAAATCTGACAAAAATTACAAAAAGATAAAATATAGGCTAATTTCACACATGCATATATAAATACTAAATGAAATAATGGCAAGCTAAATTCAGATATGAATACAAATTATATTAGAATTGGATTAATTCCTGAAATGCAAGATTACTTCAACATTAAAATACATATAAATGTATTACCTGATGCATAATTATTTCAACAATTATAGAAACAGCATTTGATAAAGCAAAGTATCAATTTATAATAATTATTCAGAGCTGAAAAAATACATGGGCTGCTTCTTACCCTGAAAAAGAAATCTACAGAAATGGCAATAGTTCATAATACACTACATGGTAAAATTTAAAAATGTTTGCTTTAATATTAGCGATGAGTCAAGATAAACTGCTCTCACCCTTTCTATTTAACATTGTGGTGTAAATCCTAGCTAGTGAAATAAGACAAGAAAAATGAATATGAGAAGAATTATAAGAAAAAAAGGGAATTAGTCATTATTCAAAGTTGTTATACTTGGTACATATGGAAATAGATACAGAGAATAATGATAGGACTTCAGGTTTCAGCTTCAACCTATACAGCTTGAAACTCATCACTCTTATTCTCATAATGAGAAAAAAAGCTGAGAATACTGAAATTCAATGACTTTTCTTCAGTCTTTCAGAATTCGGGTCATCACCAAGTCTAGAGAGATACAACAATAAGGGAGCTACAGCTAAGATCAGCTACCAAAAGCCGAAGCTGCTAGAGCCACAAACTGGTTAGAATATGCTTATGGTACCTCTGATGAATTGTCAGACAAGGAGAGTTGGCTAACCTGAAAGTGATCACGATACTCATGGGGCCCCCACGCTTCATGGATTTTGTCTCCAGAATGTTCTCCTTCATCCCCCAATTCATTAGAATAAACCAAAAAAAGTCTGCACTAGGAACTAGCACAGTTAAACTTCAAAAAACTAAAGACCAAAAGTCTTGAGGGCAGCCTGAGATCAAGGCCATATTACCTATTTATAACACTGGTTCACAAAACAGTGGATTTCTCACGTGAATCTGTGGAGACAAGAAGCAAGTGGCACAACATTTTTCAAACACTGGAGGCAGAGAACTGGCAGCTGTGGATTTTATATCTGCTATGACTATCCATCAAGAATGAAGTCGAAATAAAAATATTTTCAGACAAAAACAATGAAGAAGGATTGCAGATCTATCCTTAAAGAATGGTTACAGAAATTCTTCAAAAGAAAAGAAAATGGTGAAAGAAGTCTGGGAACATCAGGGAGGGAAAAAAAACAGCAAGAGAAGGAGAATTGTGGGTAAATACAGTGGATAATCCTCCTCATAGGTTTTCTAAATCATATGTGATGATTAAAAGAAAAATTATACTATGGTCTAAAATGTATGTGATAATTGAAATAAAAATTTCAACACAGTCTAAAAAATTATATTTTTATGACAAAGCAGGAAGGGTAAAATAACCTCAGTAGAAGTCAGTCCTAACCACATTACTCAAAGTCATAAAACTTGAATGTGTAGACCGTGATAAATTATATATGTATATTATAATATTCACAATAACCGCCAAGAAATCTACACAAAGGGATAAATATTATTAATAAAGTCAAGACGAAAATTTTAAGAAAATGTTCAAGTAGCACAAAAGGATAAAAGAAAAGAAAACAGAGGAACAAGAAAAAGAGAAAGCAAGCAGAAAACAAATTTTTAAATCTTCAAGTTTTTTCTGGAAGAAAATATTGCATGTATATATCCAACAAAGGACTAGTGTCTAGAATACATAAATAATTCTCAAAACTACATTAAAAATCAAACAGCCCATCCAGAAAATAGGCCAAAGACCTGAATAGACATTTCAGCCAAGAGGATATACATATGTCACATGAGCACATGAAATGATGTTTCAACATCATAATGACAGGAAAATACAAATTAAAACCAAGGTGAAGTATCACTGGATAACTGTCAGAATGGTTAAAATTTGGAAAAGTTAGAAAAGACATAATAACACCAAAATCTGACAAGAATGCAGAGAAACTACATAATGAATATATTGCTAGTAGGAATGTCAAATATCATGGCCGCACTGAAAACAGTTTGTCAGTTTCTTAATAAAAATTAAATAGGCTGGGGACAGTGGCTGACCCCTGTTATCCTAGCACTTTGCAAGGTAGAGACAGGTGGATCACCTGAGGTGAGGAGTTCGAGACCAGCCTGGCCAACATGGTGAAACCATGTCTCTACCGAAAATACAAAAATTAGCCAGGCTTCATGGAGTGTGCATCTGTAGTCCCAGCTACTCAAGAGGCTGAGGTAGGAGAATCACTTGAACCCCGGAGGCAGAGGTTGCAGTGAGCTGAGATTGCTCCATTGCACTCCAGCCTGCATGAGTGAAACTCCGACTCAAAAAAAAAAAAAAAAAAGATATGCTGCTATCATAAAACACAGTTATCACACTCTTGGACATTTGTCATTTATCCCAGAGCAATAAAAACATGAGTTCTCAGGTTCACACGAAAACCTGTACTCAAATGTTAATAGAAATTTTATTTATATTAGTCAAAAACTAGAAAAAAACCCAGATGACCTTCAATAGATGAATGGTTAAACAAATAGAGACACATCCATTCTATAGAACACCACTCAATAATAAACCAGAAGGAGCTCCTGATACACACAAAATCTTAATGAACCTACAGGCAATTATGCTGAGTGACAAAAGCCAATTCAAAAGGCTATATGCAGCATTATCCTCTTCATATAACATTTTTGAAATGACAAAATTATAGGAATTGAGAAAAGACCAGTGGTTGCCAGGGCTTAAAAAGTAGTTGGGGAAAGTGAGAATTGGATGTGGTTACAAAAGAATACCATGAAGAATCCATGCGTTGATGGAAATATTCTGTATCTTGACTGCGTCAATGTCAATACCTTGGTGATGATATTGTATTATATTTTTGCAAGATGTTACCATAAAGGGAAATTAGATAAAGGGTATGCAAGATCTCTCTGTGTTATTTCCCTCAAGTGAAGGTGAATCCACACTAAGTTCAAACTGAAATTTAATTAAGAAAACAAGACAAAACACTATTCACGCCTGAGGAAAAAAACCTGCTGCCCATGGGACTGTACAAAGTTTCACACCTATGATATAAAGAATTATAATAACCATTAAGGAAAAAAATTAACAACTCAGTAGAAAAATGGGTTAAAATGTAAATAAGCATTTGGCTATCCTCAAATGTAAAAGAAGGAAAGAAAACTATATAAAATATTTTTTAATATTGAATTCCAATAATGTAAACATGCAAAACAGTAATACATTTTTTCACATCTACCAAATTAGTAAATTATAAAAAGTTTTTCAAAGCCAAGTTTTTGCAAGGATGTGAAATAAATAAAACTCTTTTTCTGTTTCTGAGATTGCATACTGGTTCTTCCAAATTTTCAGTTTTGCATTAAAGTGTGGTGAAAGTTGTACCTATTCTATGACCTTGCAATTCTGATAATATGTATATTCACCAGAAAACTGTTACAGATGTGTGCAAAGCAACATACACTAAAATGTTCTTAGCAGCGTGGTTTACAGTATAAAAGGAAAGAAAAAAGTAAGCAATCCAAACGTTCAAGGATGCATAAATTATATCTTCAGAAAACGGAGTGCAATAGAACAATGAAAATAGATAAAGCACTTATATCACTTAAAAACAAACCTAGGTGAAGAATATGCAGTTTAAGGAATAAACATTTGGTGAAATATAAAATATGAAAAAATGAATATAAAATACGAAATATAAAATATGAAAAAAACAACACTGAAGCTGTTTGTTACACTGAGTGAAGAAAGAGTGAATGCAATTTCAAAATTCAAGAGTCTCTGAAAACAGTGTTAATCTTAAATTTCTTAAACCGAGTAGTAGGTACAAATGTATCATTTAATATTATTCTTTAAGTATATGTATATACATGTGATGGATATGTCATATACATATAACACATGTATGAAATTTTGTAAATACATACATACTTTTATAACATCAAAAAATATTAACATAAAGATTACAGACTTCACATTACTACATATCTGAATTCGAATTTCAACTCTGTTACATTTTGGTACGTGACATTGGGCCCTTATTGACCATTTTGAGTTCCTTTTTCCAAATTTCTTAATGAAAAGTATATTTAATTCAAAACAAAAAGAATTACTGGAAAAAAATCTATAGTCTGTAGAGAAATGGTATTTTTTTTTTTTCGCTTTCATTCATTCTGCCAATAATTCCTGGGAGGAAGTTTAGTGAGTAAGAAATAGTCTTACATTTTTCTTTCCTAATAATCCTATTTTGTTAAAAAAAATTTAACATAAAAAAAATCAGGCTTGGCAGTACACTGATAAAAAATCCTGAAGGGTTAACTTCCTCCCTAGCGCCTGGGTTTTATGAACAGTACTGAACAGCTGAGACGGAGGTGGGTGCTGCATGGCAGATACTGGCTCTAGACACCACTTCCAAAATAGTTCTCCCAAAGACTTTGTAATCAAACTATTGTTCCCTTTGCAGTAATTTAAGGTTTGTCATATTGTTATTTAGAAAAGAATATAATTTAGATGGAAATGTAGTCTTTTGAGCAGTTTTCCTTGCACTGGCCCCTAAATTAAGACCTTAGAAGAAGGCTTTTAAAGTCCAAACTGCATTTCTTAATATTTCTACTACATATCTAGAGCAATCTGTTCCTTAAATGCTTGAAATAAAATTAAATAGATGCATGGGCTTTGCCAAAGCAAAATATAAAAATTAGATTCTGTTCACTTACAGAATGTAAAGATAATAGCTGCTAATACATTGTCATATAAGGGGGTAAACACTTAAAACTTTCTGATTCACTAGATATTAAATAGTTATTCTCATACAATGAAATACATTTTTTCCTAATTTCTGTGACTTTTCACTTTTTCTCTTTGTCCTCTACAGTACCTGACTTCAATTATTTCATGATGCAAATATTTCAACTTCTGAAAGCTCTATGTTTTTTTGTAAACGAACAGCAGGTGATATTACTTTGCCTTACCTTTCAGACTAAAAAGCCTACACTAGTGTTTAAATGTGTTCCTGCCCATTGTGAATAATTACCCAATTTACAAATTTCAGTGCACTTATTAGGCTGTGTCCTCCTTACTTAGTTTCAAAATTATAGGTTCTTCTATAATATTGTCATTTTTACTCAAATGATATAGTAACGTGTATTTGTATGTGTGCAGAAGTGCGGAAACCAATGAGTGACAATCCCACCCTTCCATGACATATGAGCACACTTTAGCTTATAGATACAGGTTTATTTATAAAATTCTATTTTGCGGTGATTCTGCTATATGAAAGCCAATAATTGGAGAAAGCTCTAGGACTAACAATACATTAGTTGAAAATACATCACTAAGAAATCAGGAAAAAAACTATTTAGCCTAACACCAAAAATATAGTGGCAACAATAGGAGATAATTCGAGTGTATAGTCAATAACCTGTAGTCATATGGTTGCTGATAAATCCTGGATTGGTAATTCCTAGCAGAGAGGGCGGAGCAACATGGCTGAATAGAAGGCTTCACTGAGCATCCTTCCTGCAGGAACACCAAATCTAACAACAATCTACACACAAACAAGCACCTTCATAAGAACTAAAAATGAGGTGAGCACTCACCATGCCTTGTTTTAACTTCATATCATAGAAAGAGGCACTGAAGAGGTAGGAAAGATAGGCTTTGGTTACTGATGCCACCCCTACCTCAGTCCACAGCAGTAGCTGCATGGCACGGAGAGAATCTGTACACTTGGGAGAGGAAGAATGTGGTGATTGTGAGGCTTTGCATTGAACTCAGGGCTGCCTTGTCACAGCGAAAAGCAAAACTAGGCTGAACTCAGCGGATACCTGCCCATGGAGGGAACATGTAGAGCAGCTGTAACTAGAAGAACATCCCAGCAGTTGGAACTTGAATTCTGGCAAGCCTTGCCACCATGTGCTAAAGTGCCCTGGGGCCATAAATAAACCTGAAAGGCAATCTAAGACACAAGTACTGCAACTCCTAGACAAATCCTTGTGCTGAGCTGGGCTCAGAGCCAGTGAACTTGGAGGGCACATGACCTACTGAGACACTAGCCTGGTGGCTAGGGGAGTGCTTGCATACTCCTTCCACCACTCCAGGCAGCACAGTTCATGGCTTCAAAAGAGACCCCTGACTTCCACGTGAGGAGAAGAAAGGAAAGAGTAAAAATGACTTTGTCTTACGTCTCAGTTACTAGCTCATCCACAGTGGAGTAAGACACCAGTCGAAGTTGTGAGGCCGCCATTCCAGGCTTCAGCTCCCAGATAAAATTGCTAGGCATATCCTGGGCCAGAAGGGAACAACCTGCTGCCTTGAATAGAAGAGAGAAGCTCTGAGACATGCTGGCTTCAGGTGAGACCCAGACCATTATGAACTCTGTTGGCTATGGTGAGAGACTTCTGCTTGAGAAAATTGAAGGGAAAAGTAAAGTGGACTTTGTCTTGCCCTTTAGGTACCAGTTTGGTCACAGTGGTTTAGAGCACTGAGTGGGTCTCTGTCATCACCAGTTCTAGGCTTTGGCTCTTAGATAGCATTTCTGAATCCTCCCTGGGCCAAAGGGGAACCCCACTGCATTGCAGGGTGAGTCCCAGACCAGAAAATACTCTCCACAAGCTGCCTGAAGAAAACTTGGACGCTAATGGAGCATCAGTGGTAGTGGTAGTACTCCCTGTGGGTCTGTGATGGCAGTGGCCATGGGGTGAAGATCATCTGGCTGTGGAAAGTGAAGGAAAGAGTAGGAAAGATTTTGTCTCATGGTGTAGGTGCCAGCTCAGCCTCTGCACAATAGAACAGCAGGTAGATTTCTATGGCTTTTGACTCTAGTACCTAGCTACTGGCTGGCATCTCTGAACCAACCCTGCCTGGAGGGAAGGACAACTTGCTACCTGAAGGGAAGGACACATGTATGGGTGGCTTTGCCACCTGCAGATTGTAGAGCCCTTGAGCTTTCAGTGAACATAGACAGTAATCAGCCAGTAGTCAATGCAGGCTGAGGATAAAAACCAGGGCTCTTCTGGTTTTGGTTCTGACCCAGTACAGTCCCACTGGTGGTGGCAACAGGGTTGCTTATGTCACTCTACCCCTAGCTCCAGGTAGTTTAACACAGACAGAGAGACTCTGTTTGGGAGAAAGTGGAGGAAGAGAATAAAAGTCTCTGTCTGTTAATCTAGAAAATTCATTTGTTTCTTAACCAAGAACACTGTATTATCCCTCTTTCACACTGCTGATAAAGACATACCTGAGACTGGGCAATTTACAAAGGAAAGAGGTTTAATGTACTTGCAGTTCCAATAGCACAGGAAAGACCCACCCCTGTGATTCAACTACTTACTGGGTCACTCCCACAACAAGTGGGAATTGTGGGAGCTACAATTCAAGATGACATTTGGTGGGGACATGGCCAAACCATATTACTCCACCTCTGGTCCCTCCCAAATCTCATGTCCTCACATTTTAAAATAAATCATGCCTCCAAACAGACCCCCAAAGTCTTAATTCATTTCAGCATTAACTCAAAAGTCCACACTGTTGGTGGGATTGTAAATTCACTCAACCATTGTGGAAGACAGTGTGGCGATTCCTCAAGGACCTAGAAATAGAAATTCCATTTGACTCAGCAATCCCATTACTGGGTATATATCCAAAGGTTTACAAATTGTTCTATTATAAAGACACATGCACACGTATGTTCATTGCAGCACTGTTTACAATAGCAAAGACCTGCAACCAACAAAAATGCCCATTGATGACAGACTGGACAAGGAAAATGTGGCACATATACACCATGGAATATTATGCAGCCATAAAAAATGATGAGTTCTTGTCCTTTGTAGGGTCATGGATGAATCCGGAAACCATCATTCTCAGCAAACTGACACAAGAACAGAAAATCAAACATGGAATATTCTCACTCACAGGCGGGTATTGAACAATGAAAACACGTGGACACTGGGAGGGGAGCATCACACACTGGGGTCTGTTGCAGGGAATAGGGGAGAGACAGTGGAGGGTAGGATGTTGGGGAGGGATAACATGGGGAGAAATGCTAGATACAGGTGATGGAGGGATGGAGGCAGCAAACCACATTGTCACGTACGTACCTATGCAACAATCCTCTTGGGGTACATGATCTGCACATGTACCCCAGAACCTAAAGTGCAGTGAAAAAAAAAATATATATATATATATCAAGAAATTTCTTTTGCTAGATACCTAAATAATCTCTCTCAAGTTCAAAGTTCCACAAATCTCTAGGGCAGGGGCAAAATGCTGCCAGTCACTTTGTTTAAACGTAACAAGAGTCACCTTTGCTCCAGTTTCCAACAAGTTCCTCATCTTCATCTGAGGCCACCTCAGCCTGGAGCTTATTGTTCATGTCACTATTAGCATTTTGGTCAAGGCCATTCAGCAAGACTCTAGGGAGTTCCAAACTTTCCCACATTTTCTTGTCTTCTTCTGAGCCCTCCAAACTGTTCCAACTTCTGCCTGTTACCCGATTCCAAAGTTGTTTCCACATTTTTTGGTATCTTTACAGCAGCACCCCACTCTGCCAGTACAGATTTACTTTATTAGTTCATTTTCACCCTGCTGATAAAGACATACCCAAGATTGGGCAATTTACTAAAGAAAGAGGTTTAATAGACTCAAGTTCCATGTGGCTGGGAGCTCTCACATGGTGGAAGAGCAAGGGACATCTTACAGGTGACAGACAAGAGAAGAGAACTTGCACAGGGAAACTTCCCTTTATAAAACCATCAGATTTTCTGATACTTATTCACTATCACAAGAATAGCATAGGAAAGAACAACTCCCATGATTCAATTACTCCCACCAGGTCCCTCCCACAACATGTGGGAATTGTGGGAGCTACAATTCAAGTTGAGATTTGGGTGGGGATAGAGCCAAACCATATCAGCCACCAAGTTGGTATCTCTGTGGATCTGCAAGAACCACAGTGCTACTGGGCTTGGGATGCCCCCTAATGCAGATATTGCTTAGATCACAATGCACGAGTTCTTTGAAATGTGTAAAAAGCCATCTGAAGAATGATAGATACAAATAAGTTCAGAATACAAGGACTAAAATAAGGTGTGGTGACTCATGCCTGTAATCCCAGCAGTTTGGGAGGCCAAAGTGGGCAGATTGTTCGAGTTTAGGAATTTGAGACCAGGCTGGACAAGACAGCAAAACCCTGTCTTTACAAAAAAATACAAAAATTAGCTGGGAATGTTTGTGTGTGCCTGCAGTGCCAGCTACTCAGGAGGCTGAGGTAAGAAGATTGCTAAAGTCCAGGAGGTCGAGGCTATAGTGAGCCATGATCTTACCATTGCACTCCAGCCTGAGTGACAGAGCAGATTCTGTCTAAAAATAAAATAAAATAAATCTCTAACCTTCCCATGCCCCAGTGAATGTTCCCAATGAACATTCACAAGCATCAAGACAATCCAGAAAAGCATGACCTTACCAAGTAAGCTAAATATATCACCAGGGGCCAATCCTTCAGAAAAGAACTGTGTAACCTTTAAGACAGGAAATTCAAAATAAATAAATTTTAAAAAAGTGAGGAATCACATGCTGGAGAGGATGTGAAGAAACAGGAGTGCTTTTACACTGATGGTGGCAGTGTAAATTAGTTCAAGCATTGTGGAAGACAGTGTGGCAATTCATCAAGGATCTAGAACTAGAAATACCATTTGATCCTGTAATCCTATTACTGGGTATATACTTAAAGAATTATAAATCATTCTACTATAAAGACACATGCACATATATGCTTATTGCAGCACTATTCACAATAGCAAAGGCTTGGAACCAACCCAAATGCCATCAAAGATAGACTAGATAAAGAAAATATGGCACATACACACCATGGAATACTATGCAGCCATAAAAAAGAATGAGTTAATGTCCTTTGCAGGGACACGGATGAAGCTGGAAACCTTCACCCATTCTCAAAAAAAAAAAAAAAAATTAGAATACTAAAGATATTATATGAAATGATAATAATATTGATAATATTAGTATAAAAATAAAAACCACCCCATATATGAAAGAACACCACCTTGTTCCTCAAGGAAAGAAGTGAAGAAACTACCACAGGGGGAAATATTGTATTAATCAGGGTATAGTCAGGAAAGCATGAAATGCATAGGTATTTCATCAGTGGAATGGAATACATGGTTATTTAGTGAATGGAAATTTAATAAAGGGAAATAGTTACATAGATTTTTGGGGATTAAACGAAAAAGAGAGCATGGCACCATTAATAAGAGATATATGGCACCATATATCTCCTATTAAATCATGTATCATATTTTGTAAGAAAGTAATTCAAACTTTTCAGATGTGATTTCTCAACTGGTGGTAAAATGAATTTCTCAGTGGACAATTAAATGAACCCATAAGGACAGCTCCTCCTAATGATGGGATACAAGGTAAGATCAGATAATTGTAAGGCCTGAGCCTATTGCCATACTTCTTTGCTATGAAATGTATTCTTTCAATAGCTGATGCTACACCATGACAATTAATAAGGCCTTTTGTATGTCCACTAGATGTTGGTCTTGGCATAAGCATTAAACATAGGGAAAATTAACCCATATCCACAATACAAATTTATTCCTATGAGGACAAAATGCTGCCTTCTCATTGATGGAAAGTCCAAAATAATCAACCTGCTAAACAATGAGTGGATAGTCCTTCTAGGCCTGGCGTTATATTGTAGACCAACAAAATTAAGTCTTGCTGTTGGCCCATTAAGCATTGAGCAGAACAGTGGTGACCTTCAGAGGAGCCTCAGTGGGGGTGAGTCAATGTATAGAGTCTATTAATAGTCCCCATTTCTGCAATCATAGACATTTTTTACATTGGTTCATTGGTTACACACTGGGTAGCTGGGGAGAGAAGCTGGGTCAGAGCTCCTGGACATTTTTTTTACACCTGAGTAGACAAATGCCCTTTGATGAACAGTTGAATATCTTCACACTCTGTACTTCATCTGGCAGGTACATTGACATACACCTTTCCCAGATTTCCTCATGACAGTCATCAAATTTTGTTCTCCTTATATTCCTAACTATTCAGCCAATAGTGGTTGACCAAGAATCAATATGGAGTCATAACTCTTGCTACTTTTCAAGCCACACAAAATGAGCAATTAACTATGGCAGCTAGAAATTCTGCCCACTGGGAAGATTTGCCCTCACCATTACTTTTCAGGTACATTATTGAGAGGGCGATAATGTGCAGCAGTCTATATCTCTTGAGTGTTCACTATTCTTCAGAGGACCACATTTTTATTCCTCAGTCAGATGCTCATATGGAAATCCACCTAAGAGCACATGTCTAGATTGAAAGGGAGGAGAGATACATGCAAGACAGCAGTTCACGCACACTTATTTGGACCTCCCAGATCTGCTCAAGCCTGGTCTCCTTAATATTATTTCCACATGATGATGGATTGTTGTTGAATACGGTGAGTCCCATGATACCATCCTGTCATGATAGGCAACAGTTACCTAAAGTCCCACAGGGCATGTACTGAATCTCTAGTAGAACTCAGGAACATGGGTATATATACAAAAGGAGATGACTGTCTTTCCAAACATCTAGGGGTCTGTACTGGTAGGATCCTATCCTATTGGAGTTTGCCAGAGACTCTGAAGAGAATCCCATTTGCATTAAGTGCTTCAATTACTATGAGATATTCTGGGTTTCAAGGCCCAAGTATAAAGAAGCTTTACCAACCTGGGCCTGATGCAGAGCCTTCTCTTGTTCTGTCTCACTAAAAATTGCCGCCTAAGGAGATACATGGCAAATTGATTGGGTGGGCTCCCAGAAAATGTTATATGTTGCCTACAACTTTTTTAAATTAACCTATAATGTGTCACATTTTAGTAACAGGAGATGTAACATGGACTATCTTATTTTCCTCTTTGGAGGATGCTATGATTTGAATGTTTGTGTCCCCTGCTCTAAAATGCATATGTTGAAATGGTAACCCCAAATGTGATGGATTGGGAGGTGAATCTTTGGGAATTGATTAGGTCATTAGGTCATTAATTCCATCTTATAAATGGAATTAGTGCCCTTATAAAAGAGGCCCAAGGGAGCCTGATGTTGTCTTTTTGCTTTGTAAAAACACAGCAAGAAGATGCCACCTATGAATCAGAAAGCAAGCCCTAATCAGGTGCTGACCCTGCCAGTGTTTTTGTATGGACTTCCCAGTGTCCAGAACTTTGAGAAATAGATTTCTATTGTTAGTAAGCTTCCCAGTTTACAGGATTTTGTTATAGCAGCCCGAATGGACTGAGACAGAGGGGTAGATTAAACATACCTCAGATGCATGGACATTCACATTTCTACAAGCTGCTGGCCTTTTGTATTTTCACAGGGTTTATCCCCACCTCCACATTGGTATTTATATTTGCTACTAAGGCATTTTAAGCCTTCTTTACTTCCTGCTCATCAGGTTCAATTAACGTGACATCATTAATGAAGTAGAGCAGTGAAGTAGAGAGCGAAAACTTTTACGGCCTAGCCTAGGGCTGTTTCTGTTTCTGTGGATTCTTGCAAATTGGTTGGGGGGAAAATGAATGTTTTCCAGATTAAAGGCAGAGTTAAGAGTCTATACTGATTTTTTCCATTAAGATACCACATCTGAAACAACAACTAATATTGGAATAATCTCTGGTTACTTTTCTCATACATGCAGTCAGAATCTCGAAGATCGTTATTTACTGCAAAGGAAAGCAGGAAAATTAAATAGAATTTTGAGAGGAATCACCATTCTTGCATTTTTAACCCTTGATTGTGATCACAATCTCTGCGGTGTGTCCATTGACACAGGACTGCTCTCGGTGCACAATCCTTAGAGCAGGGTCAGCCCATGGCATTGACTTTCCTCTTCCTACTGTGAAAGTCCTCGCTCCTTGGTTCAGAGAGTCAATATGGGGGTTCTGTCAGTCACCAAATACAGCTAGTCAAATTATATTTAGGAACTGAGGAAATAACCACTGTGATGCAAACCTCTGCCAAAACTCTACTTATTACCTGACCACCTGGTATGGTTAGGCTTTGTGCCCCCACAACTCTTCTCTTGAATAGGAATCCCCATAATTCCTAGTTGTCAAGGGAGAGACCAGGTGGAGGTAATTAAATCACAGGGGTGGTTTTCCCCATTCTGTTCTCACGATAGTGAGTTTTCATGAGATCTGATGGTTTATAAGAGGCTCCTCCCCCTTTGCTTGGCACTTCTTCCTGCCGCCTTGTGAAGAAGGTGCCTTGCTTCCTCTTCACCTTCTGCCATGATTGTAAGTTTCCTGCCTTTTTTCCTTTATAAATTACTCAGTCTCAGGCAGATTTTTATAGCAGTATGAAAATGGACTAATACGACACCCTTGTCCTCTACTGTGACTGTCACACACGAAGAGTGCCTTTGTTTACCTGGAGCCAGTGCACCCATAACCAGCATCTCATATTTCTGGAATGCCCAGATAGTTCCCTTTCCCATGGCACAGTAAGCTGACTAAATGAATCCACGCTTCTTTTGAGCAATGCTTAAAAAAATATTTATAGAGTTTACTTGTGGCTGTGTCACATGATTCTTTCACAAGGGGATGTGGCCTACATTTTAATCAGGAGCTCTGTTCTGAGACTCAATCTGGTAGTGATTAGAAGCTATGACTTTCCAAAATTGTAACTTACATCAAGATCTAGGGTTTTGGTCTCCAGATTTGAACATTTTGCTGTTATATTTATCAGCTTTATTTTAGTAGTGTGTCAATCTTTTTTTCTTGCTGGAGATACTGCAATCAATTAGCCAATTCTCTTAAATTGAAGTATTCTAATGAGGTTTCCACTTCTGGCAAAAATGGAGTAATGAAAACAAGATTTATCCTTTTAATTGACACAGCCAAAAAGTGGACAAAATATTTGAAATATATGATTTTCACAGCTTTAGTCTAGACTGTTCTTGTGATTTCTTTGGCCGAAACAATATTCACCATAAACTTAACTGAAAGAAAACCACATACTCTTGTAAAATAGAAGTATTGCAGAGGCCGGGTGCGGTGGCTCAAGCCTGTAATCCCAGCACTTTGGGAGGCCGAGGCGGGTGGATCACGAGGTCAAGAGATCGAGACCATCCTGGTCAACGTGGTGAAACCCCGTCTCTACTAAAAATACAAAAATTAGCTGGGCATGGTGGTACGTGCCTGTAGTCCCAGCTACTCGGGAGGCTGAGGCAGGAGAATT